>JAJAGP010003185.1:22473-81544 GCA_025084515.1 Ancistrus triradiatus
GATCTCATCCCGTGGGGTCAAAATGATCATGAGAACGGTGAGCAAAAATCACAGAACTACACGAAGGGACCTGATGAATGACTTGCAGAGAGCTGGTACCAAAGTAACAAAGGCTACCATCAGTAACACACTAAGCCGAGAGGGACTCAGATCCTGCAGTGCCAGGCGTGTCCCTCTGCTTAAGCCAGTACATGTCCAGGCCCATCTTAAGTTTGCCAGAGATCCAGCAGAGGATTGGGAGAATATCAGTGAACATCACTGCTCTAAAGGAGATCTGCATGGAGGAATGGGCCAAAATACCAGCTACAGTGTGTGCCAACCTGGTGAAGACTTACAGGAAACGTTTGACCTCTGTCATTGCCAACAGAGATTGTTACAAAGTACTGAGTTGAACTTTTGTTATTGAGTAATTACTTATTTTCCACTATGATTTACAATTACATTCTTTAAAAAATCCTACAATGTGATTTCCTGGATTTTTTTTCTCATTTTGTCTCTCATAGTTTAGTCATGCGGTTTACACAAAGCCAAGCTTCCTGTACTTATATGACACACTTGCGCTGTAGCTCTATTGTACTTATGGATCGTGTTGCATTGTGTATTATGGTCTTCTCACATCCCCGTGTCCATCAGGGCTAGACCCGGGACAGTTTCGAGCTCAGCAGAGGCAGCAGCGAGAGGAGGAAGCTGATGACTTTCTGGGTGTCCCTGCACAGCTTACAGATGAAGAACGTTATCGTGATTGCGAGAGGTTCTCGTTCGCCTGCCCTGACTGCGGCACTGAGAACATCTATGACAGCGTCTTTGAAGGAACAGTGAGTAAAGTCACCATTTAAATATTCAATTTGAGGGTTTTTTTTGTATGTTTTTTTTTTTTTTGACACATTGAACTGCTGCTCAAAATCAGTGTGTCTGCGCTGACCGGCACAGGGAAGTGAGTGTTTTTAATCACCTTCTATTTGTGTTCTTTATACTTTCTCACTACTGCCAGCAAGTTCTTCTGTTTGGCGAGCACTGGGCATTGTCAGGCACACATTTCTCAAGCTGATTTAAGACTTTGGCTCTGAGGCCGATTTGTATTTTTATTATAAAGTGCGATTCTAAATACAATAGTGGGGAAAAAAACACTACTACTAATAAGAGTTGCTGATTTGGAAGTATGTATTTGTGTATGTATGATTGAGTTGGCAGACTCAAATGTTTTTCTGGACATAGACGAACATAAACACACATAGAGACAAACATAAGACATGTAACTAGGCGAGATTAGGTTTGAGAACGTGAGGGGAAAGGGTGCGAGAGAGATCTAGAGAGAAGACTTAATGTGGGTACAGATAAATGAGAGAAAACAATTTTTCTTGTGCAACATGAGTCACTTCTGTAACAGTGGTTCAGAATAACCATGGTGTTATATTAGTCACAATGAAGCTGGTGCATCTCTACATAATCTTACAATAAATAACCGTGTCAGTACTCCCCGGTGATAGTAGAGTTCTCTATATAAAAAGATAAATGGGTGAGCAAACTATACATTCATAAACTTGCCCACTAGGTGTTGGGGAAGCTACTATGTATCTTACCCTGTCCTGGGTGGTGGTGTTTTTTTTTAATATCGAAAATAACTGATCATTAAAGACATAAATCTACAGCCAAGTCTTATTTTTCTGCACGGCTTTACCGTAAATGAGAAAAGTTCCTGATGCAATAAATCCCTGTAGGGAGTAGTTGCCAAAATCAAAAGCATGTATCTCATGAAACATCTGGTGAAACATGGAATTACTCTCCATCAAGAAAACTGCAGAGTTTAACCGCTTGAAGAAAATTACTACTCTATCACTGCCTGCACCGGAGATAAACAAACCCAGACACAAATGCTTTTATCGACAGCATGTCAGCAGCAGGTAAGTTTTGGTTAGCTAGCTGGCTAACCATACCATACTTATTTATGGTCAGCGGATTTAATAAATGAGCTTCATATAAAAACTGTTTCTCTGCTTATTTTTCTTAAGTAGAATTCTTAAAAGCTCGATCGTCAAAAAACACTTCCCCCCCCCCCGAAAAAAAACAGTCGTCACTGAATCCGTTACTGTTTACAGATTCGTGTGTGTGTGTGTGTGTGTGTGTGTGTGTGTGTGTGTGTGTGTGTGTGTGATTTGTAAAATCCAAATCTCATGGGTAGATTGTGGTTCTTCTGTTTGATAGCCTAACATTTGTTCATAAATGTTTAAAAGTATAACAATACCGCCTGATCACGTTTTTAATTTCTGTAGTGGAAGCGGGAAGTGGAAGCAATGCAATACAACGCAAATTTAATTGAATAGGCATTAAACGAACCAAACTTTGGTCCCCTGCAATTAAAAGAAATGACTAGAAACAGAGGTTTAAAATGGTTAAAACAACAAAAGTGTTCTGTTGTAGCTTCACCATATCTTAAATAACTGAGTGAAAACATTTTTTTATTTCTGGAGAATAGCAGTTCAAAGTAATGTGTGCTTGTAAAAAAAAAAAAAAAAAAAAAATATTTTAATGTATCTGCTGCAGTTAAAAGAAATAAGGAGTTTTAAATGTATATGGGATCATGGAATACAAAAATGCATTGCCTTTGATGGCTTACTAAACAAACAAGTGACATCGTCAATTTCTGCAATTCACATATTTTTGAACGCTTAGGTTTCAAAAGTATAGTTTGGAAATTGATATCGAATTAAGACTGGTACGGATATTAAACATTTAACTAGACTCAGCCCTCTGCATTACAGTGGTGCTTGACAGTTTGTGAACCCTTTAGAATTTTCTATATTTCTGCATAAATATAAAGTATTTATATAAATATAAAGTCCTAAAGGTAGATAAAGAGAACCCAGTTAACAATAAACAAATATTATACTTGATCATTGTTTGTAAATTTATGGAGGAAAATTATCCAATTTCACATTTAGTGAGTTGTTCAAAAGTAAATGTGAACCTTGCTTTCAGTATCTGGTGGTGACCCCCCTGGTTGGCAGCAATAACTGCAGACGTAAACGTGTTCCTGTAACTGTTTGACTCAAGTCCTGCACAGGCCGCTTGGAGGAATTTTAGAGCCCATCATCCAGACGTGGGCTGTGGTAGTCCCTAGTGGGTAATGAACTGGACATGGACCAAAAGGGTCCAGGGTTCAAATCCCACCTCTTCCAACTGCTACTGTTGGGTCCCATTGTAGCAAGAACCCTTAACCCACAATGCTTTGGGGAAATTGTAAGAAGCGTCATGTAATTCGCTTCGGTGATAATGACGTCTGCTAAATACTATAAAAAAAATAAAAAAATTAGCAAACAGCTTCAGCTCTGGGATGCGGGTGGGTTTCCTCACATTAGGATGCTCACTTATTTCAGGTCCTGTCCCCAAAATTTCCATTGAGTTAATGTCAGGACTTTGACTTGGCCCATTACAAAACATTAACTTTTTGTGTTCTTTAAAAAACCATTCTTTGGTTGAATCATGAACATTAACAGTAGCTAATGTGAGAGAGGGGCCTTCAGTTGCTTAGAAGTTACTCCTGGGGTCCATTGTTGACCTCACCAACTATTTACACACTTGCTCTTGGTGATATTGTAGATATTTGTTTCTTGGAGTGATCTTCTTCACAACAATCTGTCTGAATGGTGATTGGTGGAGTCCAAACTCTTTAGAGATGTGTTTTGTAACCTTTTCCCAAGCCTGATGAGCTCACAACGTTTTCTTTCTCTGAGCTCCTCAGAAATCTCCTTTCATGTCCCATGAAACACTTCCACAAACGTGTTGTGAGAGCAGATTTTTTGATAGATCCCTGTTTCTTTAAATAAAACAGGGCCCACTCACACCTGGATTGTCCTGCCGCCATTGATTGAAAAACACCCGATTCTATTTCACACCTTCAAATTTACTGCTAATCCAGATGTTTCACATACTTTTTGTGCCAAATCACTAATCTTTACTATTGGGCGGCTCATTTTCCTCAATAAATAAAATGACCAAGTAAATTAAAAAAAAAAATGTTGTCTCATTTGTTTTAACTCTGGGTTCGTCTTTATCTACTTTTTAGGAAACTTTTTTTGTTGTGAAAATCTGTGAATGTTTTAGGGTCCTAATTTATGCAAAATATAGAAAAATCTAAAGGGTTCACAAACTGTCAGAGCAACACAGAAGCAGGGAACAGAGCAGGGGAAAAGAACAAAGGGACGCAAACAGGAAAGGAAGGGAGGCGGGGAGAGCAAGCCACACAGGGGAGTCAGGGAAGAGGGGTGGAGGGGGCAATTCGAGCAGGGCCTGGCCATGAGGGAGGGGGGAAAGAGAGGGACCTCCGCAGACGGACAGTGAAACAGGAAGCAGCACAGGATCAGACAGCAGCAGGGGAAATCAGTCAAGGACATGCAGGGGAATCAAGGGGGCCGTGGAAAGAGAGAGGCGCCAGGGGCAGAAGGGGGGCAGGAGGGCCCAATGTACAAAGCGCCGGGGGGGGGGGGGAGAGCGGGGGCGGGCGGGAGGGGATAAAGGGGCTCACTGTCACAGCAGGTTATAAGGAAAGTGTTCTTCGATTTGAGATCTTGGATTGGTAACTGGACGCTGTTCCGCCGAGTAAATGTATAGCCGAGCCGACATGGATGAAAAAGGTGGCCTGAGTAACAGACGGGTTAGTTTCCTTCTTATTCAAAAACCGTTTAGTTCATAGCCGAATTTTTAGCTCTGTCGTGTATTGCAGCAGTGGTGATTATGGCACAGTAGGAGAGTTAGTGCCCATGTATACCCTTGGCTTTCTGAGGCCACTGGAGCTTCTGTTTAATGCATATCGAATGAAAATTTTACGACCTCCATATCATGGAATCACCTCGGATGTGGCACAAATTAAAATACTGATTGGCACACGGTCTGCTTGTTTGCAGATTGTGGGGTGGCCAGGCTACTGGTTAGTCGAACTTTTCTAATAAAATCACAGGTTGTGTGTCATAGCCCTGTTTATCCCCAGACCCTGTTTTCCCAAGAACTGCATCTCGGGGGTGCGGAGTGATGCTTGTATTGAATGGCGACTTCCCTTTTTTTAGCTGGGAGTGTTATCTTTTTTGTCCCTTCAGCTAATGGGACAGCTGTTCTGGTCACATGGCCAAGGTCAGATGGGCATGTCATGCGAATGGAGTCTTATCTACCTCTAATAGAGTTTCCACATACACACAGGAGTCAAAGCACACGCTTTTCCTCTCTCTTACTGAAACTCATAAACCGTGGACGCATCACTCCCCCTTGTCAGGCTTTGTCCTCCTAGCCGTTTGGAGAACTCGCACCAGACCTTGAAGATGGTCAAATGCGTGCACCTCATCCCTGACATAGAGGGCACACGTGAACGGCTGCCCATGGCGCACTGATAAAGCGGTGTATTAATTAGGAGCGCAGTATTTCAGGAGATGAAATGCGAAGCGCTGAGGAAAGCCTTGACTCGCAGACAGGCGGTCCAGGGCTACAGTGAGCTCTCTTATCAGAGGAGGCCGCTCAGGAGGAGGAGGACAGCAGGAATGCAAACACACTCTCCTGCTGCAGCCGGAGCCGAACGAGACGAAAGAGTATTTGCGTAGAAGCACTGTTGCTCTCAAAGTGCTATTCAATGAAGGAAGCAAACATCATAAATGGGCTAATGGCTCGCAGGAACTACCGGACGCCCAGACCATCGGCGAGGACACGCTCCTGTCCTGTCATAAAGCGAGTTTTTCCAAAAGTTTAAACGCATTAATGCGCTCGTGCCCGTTTGGCCTGTTCCAGAAGTCGTTTCTTGCAGACGGCTCTGCAGCAAATTTGAGCAATGCTGCTTAACATGCCACTAAACCCTATGGGTCAGACAGGCAGCTGGCAGGACTTTACGTTTCTGTGTGTGGAAGGTGTTTAATATTAGTGTACTGTCATGCTGAAAACCTTGTAAAGTTTGAACAGAGTATAGCTCAAAGTGGATATGCCTTGCTGCTGGGCCGTGTCAGGGTGTCTGTGTCAGATCGACTGAAAAGTCAGGCATATGTTTAATGAGACTAAAACCATCATTTACATTTACATTTACATTTACAGCATTTAGCAGACGCCCTTACCCAGAGCGACTTACAATTGGTACAGTCTTACAATCCAAGCAATTGTGGGTTAAGGGTCTTGCTCAAGGACCCAACAGTGGCAGCTTGGCAGAGGTGGGATTTGAACCCTGGACCTTCTGGTCCATAGTCCGGTATCTTAACCACTAGGCTACCATCAAATAATAATATATTGCACATATCGCAAGTTAGAAGCTACAACGTCAGTGTAATTAGAAACAGTCAGGTTTGTATATTGTATGATATTCAAGACCCGAAGCCCCCTACTTTATTTTTTTAGCCCATTTTTTTTTGTGAATCTGATTTTTTCTGACAGTTTTTACTGAAAAGAGCATAATTTTGTGGTTTTGCTATTCCTGACCATTAAGCTGCACGCCTTCATTTTAAGATACAACAAACCAGCAGCTGAGTTTGCAGGTGAGCAAACATGTAGTTGAAGAGCATTATGGGTAATGTACTCTACCATTTACTGAAGTGAAAGTAGCCATGCTGATGGACTGCTCAGTTAGACAAGCAAATGAAGGAGTTTGTCATTTAAAAACTCTCCGGCGTCTTACCATCACAGACAGGTATTGGTTGTTTTCTTTACGTGAGTCCTGTCTGTTGTAGGATTTAAATGCAGAGAACAATCAGTGCATTAGCATTCGCTTGTCATATAAAAACATGCCAGTGGGACCGGGCTTAAACGAGAGTTGCTTTTTCTCCTCAGGGGAGCGTGATGGAGCCAAGCCTGAAGCGCTGCTGTCAGATCTCCTGTACCGGAAGCCCGCTGCAGCATACTGTTCAAATCAGCAACAAACTGCTGCTGGACATCCGCCGACACATCCGCAAGTACTACAGTGTGAGTATAAACACCCTTCAGCCTTCCAGAGCTTAAGACATGCTTGAAGGAATGTAGGAGTATACCTGAAAAGGGAAAAAATACAGCCTCAGAGGTGAAACACAGCAGGGAAGGACTAGGTTTTTACTCAGATTTGTGAGCTTTTGAAGGAGAATAAAGCTCATGTTTGACTTGGACAGAGAGCAGGTAGTAAACAATGGTGTTGGGGAACATGGGTTTGAACTTGACGCACCCTGTGGGCGGCACGGCGATCGTACGTTTTCTTTCCTTATTTCAACTAAACCAAAACACACCAAAGTCTTAAATAAAGAAAGTAATTCCGTTTGTCGCCATTGGTAAAATAATAAAAGCTATTTCATAATGGGTTTTGTTTCTTTTTTTACTGCACTATTCTATTGATTAAAAGCTCTTTGACTGTGCCAGTTCCCTTTATTGTGCAATGCATTTATCCACAGCCTCTAAACAGCAGAGGAAAGTAGCTCAGGCGCCACTGTGGGGACGCTTTTTCCTGACCACTCTGTCAGGACATTACCTGGGTTAATTTGCGCTCACCTCGCACATGCTGTTTGTTTATCGCGGCCCATTATTGAATTTCAAATGCAGCCGTATGCCTCCCAACGTTCGTCCAAACAGCTGTGCGGTGCCACAAATGGGTTTAATGGTTTTATTTCCTCACGTTCCACTTCTCCCGTGTGACAAGTGTTCAGATATCGAGCCAATGTAAAAAGCTCTGATATGTTTGTGTGTAATTTCCCCTCGCAGTACATTTTGACTGACGGGGTTAATCGCGCACTGCGTTGAACGCCGAGCTCCAGCTGAAAGAGGCGACTGTCGGGTTTGGCCATTTTCCTAAATTTAGACGCTGGAGTAACGTGTTGTGATTTTTCCGAATTTACACCAGAGTCTAATTTTAAATGTGGATTTTTTTCCCATGTTGGATTAAAGCAAGGTTTTTCGGTTATAAGAAAGTAGGTTTAGTAATGGGTTGTGTGCTGTTTGCTCTGAGATGTGTACTCATTTTGCCTTGGAGAAATGCAGATTCTTGGGCTAACCAGCTGCCACACACAAGCCCGTTGGAGATGATGCTGTTACCGGAGCTTAGGTGGTCCTGTGGCAGTTCACTAGCCAACAACAAAGGCTAAAGTTGACCCCTTAAGGCTGATCTCCTTAACTTTAACTTTTTTAACTTGATGTACAGCCATATTAATGCAATATATGTACAGTATACAGCTGTTACAAAGCTCATTGCTTTTTTTTGTTTGTGTTTTTTGTTTGTTTTCCCCCAAATGCATTACAGGATTACATTAGAATTACAGGATTAGGACTTTCTGCTCTTCAAATGTGACTTTTTTTTAGTAGTTAACTATTTACAGTGAGCCTGCTAGTGGGGTCTCGCACAGCACAGTGTAAATCATTTCATCTTGAGATTATTGAGTCATTTCAAGGCCACATTGCTGTAGTTTTTCTCTCGGGCTCAGGAATGCTGTCGAATTGTGGAATGCGTAATGTCACTTTGAATGTAAGAGGCTGATTGGGCTTTTTGAATGTTCCATTAGCAGCCATCAACTCCAGCCTGAGGCAGCAGGTAAAGAGAGTCAGTGAGAGTAGTTGTCGGTGGTTGGTTGGGTGGAGTGGGGAGGGGGGGGATTGTTCTCCCACTGTGCTGTGCAGAAATCAATTAGTTGTGTGAATGTAGCCACCTCCCCGAGTGGACCCTGTGCCTGTGGCCCCTATTGTCAGTAGGTGTAAACCAGCTGCTGGCTGTGAATGCTAACACCCCTGTGAGCCCAGGGCCCATGGCATCCCCTCCCACACCGGGAGCAATGAAGAGGGGTAATATTGTGTAATTAAGGATTCCTTTCAGCTGAGGGGAGAGCTCAAATAGAGCTGTTTGTTCGCTGAGATGGAGCGAGAAAGCCCTGCCTGTGTAATGGAGTGGAGGCGACTAAGGGGCTTACATGGTTACAGATTGGAAGTCGGAGGTGTTTGTAGAGTTAGGCTCGCAACACCGCCGAGGCATTAATCACGGGCGAAATTACTGCTGCGTCCACCTTTTAGCCCGCCGCCGTTACCAATAAACCAGCGCTTTAGAGACAAAGCAAATACGCACTCCTCTCTTCTTCCCCCCCCAAGCTTTTTTGCTTGTCACCCATTCCCGGACTCCTTCGGCGAAATGAGAGCACGGCCCCCCTTGTATTTACTCCCCATTCTAATGTGGGTTGCCATGGCGTTTAACAAATTATTGCAATTACATTCGTCACACGGGTCGCCCTTGGTAACTGGCTGGGGAGAGGGAACAAAATAAATAAATAAAAAAGAAAGGTGGTGGTGGTGGGGTGATAATCCTGTTTTGAAAAAAAGGTCAAATTGCTGAATAGAAAAGGCTTGATTAAGGCGAAGATGTACAAAGTGGACGCTTTTTTTGCCCATTCAGCTCCTCTGTGATGCTGGGGCCGCGGCCTGTAAGTACATCTGCTGATTACCGAAGCACAAAGCCCGTGCAAAGCCGTCGTCACGGGGTCTTTTGCACTCAGTCGCCTGTAATCGCGCCTTTCTATGTAATATATGCAGCTGGATTGAGGGCACCAGAAAGTGTGATGAGCAGGTGGAATTTTAGCAGGGATTTTTTTTTTTTTTTTTGGCCGGTGGAATGCGTCCTGCTAAAACAGTGGGCAACACCGGTCCTGAAACGCTGGCGCATCGCTTTTATAAGTGCAAAAAGAATCGCTAGTATAAACGCATTAGGTTGTAATGGAGAAGGAGGTGGAGAAGGACGAGGAAAGCGCAAGACTTTTTTCCGCCGGCTTGCGCTGATTTATCGCCCTCAGGTTTTGCCCAGTGTTTGGTTAAATTATGTGGAACTCATTTGACGTCTGCAGAAGTGGCTGTATTCACTATGTCAGGTATCGACTGGTATAATTATGCAATTATGAGGCTTTATCCTGCCTCTCTCACTTGAAGCTGCTGCTTAGTGTTTCAATTAGATGTTTTTTTTTCTCACTGCTGCTCCCTGATTTTTCGCTTCCCTTTTCCACGTGCTTTCCATCTCGGTTACACAGGTTTCTGAGGGACTGGAAAATGAACCCTTTCTTTGATTTGTGTGGTAGTGTGTTTATCTCCTGCTTCACAATATTTATTGATGGTGATACATTTTCTTTTTAGCCAGCAGTTGCCTGAATTTATGGTATGTGGTTGAATGTATGTATGCGCTTAATGTTTGTGCTTAATTTCCTCACTTAAGACGAGGTCATTTCCTGCCTTAGCCGTGCATAAAACACTTGCATTAACCTACAGTTGGGCAAGATGATTAACACACATCTTATTTTATAATAGTGTTGAATACCTCGTGATTTGTTGAATAACAAAGTGAAAAACAAAATGCGGGAGAATATAGTGCTACATATCGCTTGCAGGGAGGGGAATCGAATTCAGAACACGGTTTCTGAACCAGCGCCTGTATCAGGATTCCTACTGCCGGACCTGGGTGTATCTGTTCCTACGAGTATGCGTTCTTACATTTATTCAGGGTACTAAATAGTGGAGTATGCGCTTCAGATCTCCATCGATGAGTCCAAGTCCAGGCGGCGCCCTTGCCTAATCAGTTACGAGTCAACCCCGAGCGATGTGCCGAGTTTGGAAGAGACTGTAACAGGTGTTCGATGAACGTTTCTGAGTCGAGACTGAGAGCAGCAAAATTCAATCTCAATTCAAGAGCATGAAACTGAGAACTGAGAAGATTCTTATAGACCCATGCAGAGAAAAGTACTACCTTTCCATTTAGCTCTTTAGTAGTACAAAATGCATTTTTCCCTGTATTTGGCATCATTCAATGTGGTCAAGCTGAGGTTTTAATCCAAACTTTTTGGATTCTGATGCTAGACTATAAGCCCTGGCTCACTTTTGGCATTCCAGTGCATGGAGGTGTGTGAAGTTGAGGTCAAGGATATGTGTGAAAATAGTTCTCAGTATTGGCAGACCAATTCTGTATGGTTTTTAAGGACAGCAGGGCAGAAAGTTGAAGAACTGAGTTGTTGGAAGCGAAAAATTCAGGAACATGTCACACTGAGTCACTGGGCTATCAGTACGACCCATGCTACTGCCACTGTCTGTCTATGGAGAATCCAGAAACGTCAGCTTTATGGACGTGTTACAAGTTGCTGAAATAAGAGTTCTAATTAGAAGGGGTGTCCACGAACTTTTGTCTTCATGGTGTATATCGCTAGCTGACGAATAAGCGTAAACAACACCAGCTAGCTCTAACAACCAGCTAGTTAGATTAATAGTCTACATAGATATTTGATAGCTAACTAACTGTACAAACCTTTGACCATTTCCTTTCTACATGCTAGCAGTACTAGATGTAATGCCCGTCCCACAGTTACCTTTTGCACTCAGCAGTCTGCTACTTTTGTTTGATGTCTTGCACAGAAATTCATTGATTGTTCCTGATTTAGAGGACTTCTTGGCCCTGTGATTGTTGTAATGACAGGTTAGCTGCAACATAGGGGTGCTAGTTGCGTGGGCAGGCAATATAAAACCATGCGGCGACAACAACAATGTAAACATTCACTTCCACCATTCTGGAGATTTGTGTGTCATGTTCAGTCGTCTCAGCTTGTCCCGGGAACAAAGTTCACATGCTCGAAACTTGAAGTTAAAATTCAGTTTATTAGTATGTGGTCTCAGATTAAAGTGTCTGAAATTACTAGATGACTCGTGATGTTTCTTGACGTTTACTGAGGAAGTTTGTTCTCTGGGATGCAGTCTCACTCGGGGTTAGATAGATAAGTGTACTACTTATCCTCAAAGAGAATTTTTAGAAGAGACACCAGTGGATGACACTATGCACAGTAAGGATTATAGCCATTACAGGTATTCCCTGTTTTACCATGGACCAGTCGTATGAAAAAGTTTGGGCACCCCTGATAATTTTCATGATTTTAGTTTATAAATCATTGGTTGTTTCAGATCAGCAACTTGAGTTAAATATATCATATAGCAGATGAACACAGTGATATTTGAGAAGTGAAATGAAGTTTATACGATTTTTACAGAAAGTGTGCAGTAATTATTCAAACAAAATTAGGCAGGTGCATAAATTTGGGACCCCCAACAGAAAAATGACATCAATATTTAGTAGATCCTCCTTTTGTAGAAAATAGAAATAACAGCCGCTAAACGCTTCCTACAGCTTCCAGTCTGGATTCTGGTTGAAGGTGCTTTGGACCATTCTTCTTTAGAAAACATCTCCAGTTCAGTCAGGTTTTTGATGGTTTCCGAGCATGGACAGCCCACATTTTCAGTAATATTCATGTCTGGGGACTGAGATGGCCATTCCAGAACGTCGTGGGTCGTTGGCCTCGGTGCAACTTTGTCACTGATTCTTGAACATTGTTCTCAAGAATCTGGAGATATTAACTGGAATCCATGCAACCCTCAACTTTAACAAGATTCCTAGTACCTGCACTGGCCACACAGTTCCCACGCATGATGGAACCGCCACCAAACTTTACTGTGGGTAGCAAGTGTTTGTCTTGGGATGCTGTGTTTCTTTTTCCGCTCCTTGTTATGTCCAAATAACTCAATTTTAGTTTCATCAGTACACAGCACTTTATTCCAAAATGAAGCTGGATTGTCCAAATGTGCTGTAGCACACCTCAAGTGACTCTGTTTGTGGCGTTCTGCAGAAAAGGCTTGTTCTGCATTACTCTCCCATACAGCCTCTCCTTGTGCAAAGTGCGCTGTATAGTTGAACGATGAACAGTGACACCATCTGCAGCAAGATGAGGTTGTAGGTCTTTGGAGGTGGTCTGTGGCTTGACTATGACTGTTCTCACCATCCTTTGCCTCTGCCCATCTGAGATTTTTCTTGGTCTGCCACTTCGGGAGTTCCTTAACTAGAACTGTGCCTGTGGTCTTCCATTGTCTCACTATGTTCCTCACAGTGGAAACTGACAGCTGAAATCTCTGAGAGAGCTTTTCCCTTTCCCTGAACCATGATGTTGAACAACCTTTGTTTTCAGGCCATTTGAGAGTTGTTTTGAGGCTCCCATGTTGCCACTCTTCAGAGAAGATGCAAAGAGGAGAAAAACCTCCAATTTGCCACCTTGACACTTTCTCATAGTTGGATTCACTTGTGTATGTAGATCAAGGGTCAATGAGCTTACAAAACAAATTTTGTGTTCCGATAATTAGTGCTAAAGGTATTCGAATGACAAGGGTGCCCAAATTTATGCACCTGCCTAATTTTGTTTGAATAATTACTGCACACTTTCTGTAAAACCTATAAACTTCATTTCAGTTCTCAAATATCACGGTGTTCATCTGCTATATGATATATTTACCTGAAATTGCTGAGCTGGACAACCAATGATTTATAAAGAAAAATCATGAAAATTATCAGGGGTGCCCAAACTTATTCATACGACTGTATAATAAATGCACATCTTGATTGTCAGAGGGTTGAACTCATCACTCTCAAAGGATGTGTTAAGAGTATTAGCTTTAATGCAGAGCACTTCCATTCGGCTATCACCAAAGTGTCGGATGCGCTCCTTTCTCCAACGTTCTTCACTGCCTGCATCTCACTCATGAATCAACTCTGCTTTTTACGACTTTGATACAGAATTATAGTGGTACTGAACATAACCCAGTCGTCTTATTGGTGAGCTGGACCACAGAAGCTACTGTATGACAAACTTTTTGTGCAGCACTTTCTCCGCCACTACAGGCTTGCATCACCAATCATGCGAGTGAAGCAAATGATAACCAGACCAAAGCACGTTCATTCTGAACAGATAAAGCGATAATTTTGTCCATGTTGGATCGTTTTATGATCTCCAGAGACATTAGACAAGCAGCCTGTATTCACTGTTCATGAGGTATCAGTAAGTAATTTAAAAAAATACAAGACGATCAAAAACAAAAAGTAATTTAGAAATAAAACAAATAAACCAATGTTTTTTTTGCTCAGTGTGTTTGAACGTTGTGCATCTCCACTCCCATGACACTTGTAATTGTCTAGTTAGCTGGTTACTAACACAAGTCGTCAGTGTTAGCTGTCCTAAAGCTTTCTGCACTAATTTCAGAAATTCACGATCATAGTCCTAAGCATCCCTGTATGGTTTATATCCTGTTATGTCCCATTTAAAGCGTCAGCTTAATTCATTGATACCCAACACTTGTGCGCTGTTGGAAAGAATGTGCTTTGCGCTCTCTCTGGCCCATGGGAACCGTTCTATTGGTTTAGTCTTGGGCCTCCCCAAGCACAAAAGGGCCTTAGGGCAAACAGAGGGGTGATAACACAGTCGATCTCCTCAAAATGAAAACCAAACAGCTCACATATGTCAGGATTCAATTATGCTGCCTGGGTTTCTTTCCCCTCCTAGCTCCAAACCTCGTCGCTAATTATCCAAATAACGTCGGCCCGCCACACAAAATGCCACCCAGATGAGATTAATTGAGAAATTGATACAAACTGTTGATTCTGATAATGTTGTTCAGAGCGAACAATGCCAGCGTGCAGCACGTGTCTGACGGCGCAGGTGAGAGATAAGGCCCATCTTTGGCTCTAACAGGGCTTGAATACATAGCCGATAAGCATGAAAGTGACCCTCTAGAATGAACCGGAGCTCAGGAAATGGGATTAAATGAGCTGTATTGGAGAGAGGACCTCCTTTACATTGTATAGTGTCCCTATCACTGTCCTCATTGCTTTCTTTTGTGTTAGCTGTAGTGCTGGATAATGGCGTATATCTGTGCCAATTTTGATCTTATCCTGAGCGTTGTGTCACGGAAACTATCTCGTATTCTGTGCATGCTGTACTGCAGTTGGGTTAGGGAAGGATTAACAGTTTTATCTAAATCTTATTGTTTAATAGACAAAATAATCTTTGCTGGTTGTCACAAATCCTGAAAAACATTCAGAAAAATGATGACTCAATACAAGTACCGTCTAATGATTATTATTTAGTCTAATTTCCATTGACATCAAGCCATGTATGGAGAACTCAAGCTCAGATCAGGAGTTGGTTCTTGGTTCTGTTTCAGCTTCCATGCCACCAAGAAATAAGAAACAAGTCTTTAACATTGATCCCCTCTCTAAATACATTATTGCTATTTTTAATACACATTGGCGGTGGCTTCTGGCTGGGTCAGGCATCACATGCAGCTACTATACAGACAGCCCATCCAAGGCCAAGGCCATCCCATCCAGCAATGACCAGGAAGATTGGGGTTAAGACATGAAGGAAAACAAAAGGAGCTTTTTAAAGAACAAATGACTGATCTCTAAGTGATAAGTGTTACTACATTACACAAATTCAAAGCTACACACACTGACAGTAAAGCTTTTAGGAAGAATGCCTTGACAAAGCTGTTTTAATTAGTGGTCAACCGAGATGGGTCTTTTAATGGCTGACACCGATATTCAGAGAGCATGGTTTTTCTGCAACTGATGAACGAGACCCAATTGCTGAACTTAAATGAATATTTATTTAAGCATTAAGTGCACTTTCTCTGTTTGTACACGTTTTATTGCACTTAACAACAGTTATTACTAGATAACAGCATCATCTTGTTTCTGGGAGAAACAATAACAATGTGTCTATATGCAAAAAAAACAATATTAGAGTAGTGCACATGGTAGCATCACTTTTGTTTTCAATAGTTATAATGCAGGAATCTTTGTGTTTTACGTCACTTGGTAGTCCCAGTTTATCAGCTGCAAATTGTAGTGCAGGAAACAAGGTTTCTCTGCAGGCATCGGCTCTAAATGCGATTGAACATATTCTTTATTGTTTGAACATGTTCTTTATTAATGTTCCCAATGTGTGATGATTAGTATCGATGTAACTTTAATGTCTTGAATAAGCATTGATACTGATGTTAAGTTAAAAGCAGGTTGTCTGGAATCGACTCGAATCTATCATATCATTTAGGGCAGATTTTATAGCCTTAAGCTATATTTCAACTAACGTGTAGGACCTGCTATGTATCTAAGTGACATTATACAGCATTGCTTGACTTCAGTGGTTTTTTTTTATTTTATTTTTTTTATTTATTTATTTTTATTATTATTATTATTATTTTTTTTTTTTATCTGTACCTGTTGTAAGTGATTAGCATATTTCCGAATGGAATGGCATTTGGGAGCATTGTTTCCTGGGGAGCTTATCCTAATACCTCACTAGTAACTAGGGCTGCAACTAACGATTATTTTAATAATCGATTAATCGGTCGATTATTTTTCCGATTAATCGATGAATCGGGTTTTTAAAAAAAAACCTTTCCATGTCTTTATTCAGAAATATAACATTGAGTTACAGAGCAAATGAGTGCTTACAATAAATGAATAAAAATAAATTAAGTTTATTAATAAATTAAAATAACAAATTAAACAGTAAAGAAAAATAAGTACATCTCTGATGCAAACACTACATACAAACTCATTCACGCTCTTTCTTTAGAAACTTTGCAAGCCAAAAATGTTAGCATGTCAACATGCTCCTTGCGAAAGCCGGCTCTCTTTTTAGAGACTATATTTCCTGACGCAGAAAATAGACGCTCAGTGTTGTATTAGCAGGAATGCATAAATAGGACTTGCCTAGCCTGGCCAATATAGGATATCTCTCTATGCTAACTCCATCACTGTCATTATCCAGCTAACAAGCAGAAAAACAGCATCAACGGTGCTATTCCCGTTCCCATAGTGTGAGTGCGCCGTTACGTTTCCTCACTTCACAACGGAACAAACTCGGGATATTGTGGTGACTTACGCTGTTGCTGAGCTCCATTCATCCTCATCTGTGACTCCATGTTTCCGTTTCGAGGGCTGTATCAGCACCGTGGTGCCTCCCGTGCCAGGTCAGATCACTTTTGCAAAGCTTGCATGTTACACATTTAGTTGTGTGAAGCGTGAAGTGCTCCCACACTTTTGAGGTCTTAAGCCGAACCTTCTTCTCTGCGTCGGTCATGTTTCATTTGTAGAATTTATTTCATTCTTAACGCTAACTTATTTTGAACATTCCGCGTCCCCGCCGGCTCCGCCTCGCTCCGTTCAATCGCTCGTATTTTTTTTCCGCCGCAAGTAACGTAAGCGGATATGATATGGCGAGGGACACAAATCATGCGACAACGAATCGATAATGAAATCCGTTATCGGCACTTTTAATAATCGATTATTATCGATTTTATCGATTCGTTGTTGCAGCCCTAATAGTAACAGCTTAGGCCTTGCATTCTTAAATCTCTAGTGATGCCAATGACTAATATTTTTTTATATAACCCCCTGTTCTTCCCTTTTTAAAAATCAGGCCAATAAATAATGTTCTGGCTAGTTATGTTGAGGTTTAACATCTCACAAAGTGCACTGATTCCTCGGCTGTCCAAATTCAGCGTTATGTACGTAGGCTCTAATCAGAAATACCATATAATACCCAAAGTTCAGAGTTTCTGTTTTCACATGTCGACCGTGCCTCTTCGCTGCGGCTCTGTCTTTTCTCTGTCCCGGTAATGCAGGCAGCACTGCGGGACAGGTGCAAGGGTGAGCGCTTTATTCGGGGTGAGAGGGGGGCTCTGTCATTAGCAGGGCATTACCCACATTAGCCCTGGCCCCTGCTCTAATCATAGGGGAGAGGCAAGCAGGGCCAGCAGGGGGGTGCCTGCACCTGTCCCAGGCCTCTGAACCCACAGAACCGTTGCTGCAGAGAGAAATCCAAGGCTGCCCGCATCGATGGTGATCGCTTCTAAGTCTCCGAGGGGGCGATTGATGGGGGGGAAATTGAACAGAATTATTCTTTTCTCCTAATTATGCGCAAGCATGCTGCCCTCACATTCTCAGTCTGCTTTAATGGCACTTGATTGACTCCCCACTTATTTGTATGCCAAAGCAAGCATAAGCTAACAGGCAACAAATTTGAACATGCCACTTGCTAAGCAAAACAAGGCTTACATAAACAATAGCAAGGAAAAAATATATGTATGTACGTGATCGTTGAAAATAGTTTACCTTGTGTGGAGAGCTTTGCAACAACTGCCTGAAGACCGAAGAAAATCAAGAGGTGGTGACTGTCATGGACTTTTCTTCGCAGTCACCCGACCTAAGCCCCCAACAAGAATTCACAGGGGCACTTGAGGACAGAAAGCCAAGCGTTCAGTAACATCACGAGGTGTTTTTAGGAATTTTGTGAAGTCATGCTGGAAACATGGATAATCAGATTTTGCACAAACTTGTGAAGTTCATGTCAGCTCAAGTGCACACGGTTATTATAACAAAAGGGGGAACATGCCAAAAGAATTAATTCATTCTGAAAGTGTTCTATAGTGGCCTCAGACTTTTGGCAGCCAGTGTAGGTTTATTTAGTTAGTTTCAGTTCTTTTTATTGCGATCTGTTAGACTTCAAATCTGATTTATTTTTTGTAGTTCTGTCTAAATGCTTTCCATTTGCACGGTGTCACAGTGCCTGACAAGGGTTGCTGTTGTAGCTGGCTGGCCTCCCCTCCTTCAGACGTTGCCAGTCGTGCTTGTTCAGGCCCCACTTTGCCTTGACCCAAGGTCACCACAGTCATGGGCTAGCAGATTGCCCTTGTGCCACTCGAACCATTTTATTACAACTTTTGTTCAATCCAAAAAATGAAAAAAACGTAATTTATTTTTTAAATAAAGACTTGCCTGCATTGCCTTTGTTCTAAATCTGTAGTAAAATATTTTAAAAATTTAATTTCAGGTCTAATTAATGCACACCTGTGGTCCAGTCAGTTATCATTACCGACTAATATCTTAAAACAATGGCTGTTTTTTAACACAAAGCTCTCTGTCTTGCAGGGTTGGCTGCTGTGCGAGGACCAAGCCTGTGCCAACCGTTCACGTCGCCTGCCCGTCGCGTTCTCTCGCTCGGGTCCGATCTGTCCTGTCTGCTGCAAGTCCACATTCAAACCTGAGGTATGGCTGTCACTCTGCCAGCATGGCATCCGTGTGTGTTTGACCAGCTGATGGTGCTGTGGAGCCAGTGAACGCTAGAGACTCGGCTCAGCTGAATGAAAGCCCTGTCCCTTTCATCTGTTCTCAGTTCACTTTCTTAGGCTTATCCCTTATTTGTTTTATTGTGGCCTTTTTGTTTTGCACCCCCTCACCTGTTTCTGGCCTAATTCTGCAGCATAGGTGATGTGTTCACGTTTAATAGGCAACCTGATAACAATAAACACTTGCTCCCTAACGGATCGGCTCTTACTGAGGATGTGGGTGGCACAGGATGGAAGGAGGGTGTGTGATAAGGGGTTGTTTTTTTTAATCCTTCCAGATGATACCCGTTTATTTCTGGGATGACTCGAAGAGGCTGCGGCTCAAAGTTCTTACCAACCCAGTCTGAACCGAGATTTTGCCTCCCTTTGTCCCGTGCTTGTGTTCATGTCCAGCTCTCGCCAATTTTCTTCCACTCTCTCTCTCTCTCTGTCTGCTGATTTCTATCGGCTTCTGTGGCGACAGGTTGAAACCCAAAAGGACAATTTGTCTTGTCACCATAGCCACTTAGGTGTCCCCTTCTCAGCCTGGTGAGATGGCAGTTTAAACTGCTGGCTGAATAAAACATTAACTTCCTCACCCCTTTCGCCATCCCTCTGTCGCTTGGATCTCGCCTGACAGCGATGCGCCTCGTCTCGTGTCTCCGCGGCCGCAAAGACATCGACCGCCATTGTATCCAGATTAAATGGAAGCGTAATGGGCACCCTAGACTGATTGGCTGGTAATTTGGAGGAGTTATATACAGGTGCAATTTGTAATATTTTCAGTAAATTAGTTTTTTTTTTCCCCTTCTTTCTTGCTCTCCCCCATCTCTCTTTCTCTAGCACTGCCTCTCACGATCTCCTTCAATCACAATCTGTCTCCCTCCCTCCCCTCCTCTCCCCTTCTCTCCCCCCTCGGTCTCCGTTTTATTGATGTACATTCAGGCACCCATTAGGGCTTCCTTTTTTCCCTCTAGTGGAAATTGCAGCATGTTAATTTTCACACAAATTACAGCAATAGCAGGTATCTCTATTTGATACATTATAACGGGAGCAATCAGGGATAATTGAGTGCCTTTCAGATGGAGACCGGCGCATTCACTTCAATTCAAAGCCAGTCCATTTATCGCCTAATCGCTCTTTAAACACTGAATTTCTGGGAACAAAAATTCTTGTCATAATTTTGCTTAAGTGTATTTGGAAATCACAGTCCTTTGAGCAAGGATAATTGAAATCAAATCCCTTTCAAGGGAGCTGACATTTCTACATTTCCCCCCAATTGAAATTAATTTCAAAAATTGAGCATGAATATCTTCAAATAGCAGGCAATTATACCTTTCAATGGGGAGAAATTATGCGCACAAAAAAGTGGAGACATCAACTGGCGCTTCAGTTAAATGTCTTTGTTTCCAACTGTGTTTGCCTTGTAAAGATTTACATATATTGACTCATTATGAAACCTTGTGATGCCGATCGCCTTCCTTTTTCAGCTCAGCCCATTAAAATTAACTCAAATTGGAGCGTTTTGTGTTAAGCCTCATCAAAACTGCCTTTTTTTTCCCCCCACCGCTGCAGCTGCAGCCATCAGCGTGAATAAAAAACGAGGAGGCTTTTTTTTTTTTTTTTTTCCATGGCTGTTGGACACTTCTATAAGTTCTTTACATCCAGCATACATAGGGTTATAGATGATGCCTGCGCTGATTCTTGGTTTGTTTCCAGATCTTTCACTCTTCCACCAAGTTCAGACCAATCCGTCCAGAAATCTATAGGTTGAGGGTGTTCACTGAAGGTTCTAGCTAACCTGCTTGGGTGCGTGTCTTGCTGTTCAGGCCTTTTCATCTCTGGATGGCTGCTCGTGTTGTGTTTGGGCCAAGGGGATTTACAGAGGTTCAGTAGGATATAGAGGGCAAGTGCTCCACCACTGTAGTGGTGTTATGGGGTGGGGGTGGGCGGGAGGGGGGTCTCAGGGGAGAGGCAATTTCACAGCTGGTTTGCTTCTTAGTCAGGCGGCCCTAAAATGCAGCAGATTTGTGGCGAAAATTGAAATGGTGTCAGTAGAGGAACAAAGCATTGAGCCGACAAATTGTCAAAGGGGGTGGACGGGGCGGGTGAGAGTGCGGGGTGGCCAGGAGACTAAATTCTAAATTGAATAACGCCTAATGATTTGCTCAACACGCCTCTTTGACACCTGTCAGAGGAGCTGTGCTGACCCTGCGGCGTGTCTTGCATGGCTCTGTGCATATGGCTCTGGCTTTATTGCGCCTTGTACTTTCAAGTGGCAGGTAGGCTGGCCAGAGATGCATGCATGTGTTTATTTAGTAGAAGCAATGTTTGCGTGCCAGGCTATCCCTGCTGGCGCTGACCTCCATTACGGCCGCATTGCTGAATCGACGGGCAGCCTTGTTGACCAGCTAGTGCATTTATGGGTCAACAGCTGCTAGCCTCATCGGAAGCTGTGGAGGGCAATTAAAAGCGTGTTGGTTGAAGAGAGGCCCTCGTCAAATTCCCTCCGCGGCTCCGTAGCGCATTGCCTGGCTTCTATGGTGACTCAGGGAGACGGCAACCCAATAATGGCAATTAACATAAAAGTATAATGGCTAATCAAATTGACAGCCACCGTTGTGCATCAGCTCTGCACACAATGCCTTATCAAAACAAACTATTATGAAGTAGGTAATTTCGAGGTAATTTCAGAGTTGATCCTCTCTCTCTCTCTCTCTCTCTCTCTCTCTCTCTCTCTCTCCCGACCTGAGCACTTCTGGCAGGCAGGCACGTGGCCGCAGTAATTACAGCAGCATTTACAAACCAAACAAATTGTTTCCTGCTTTTGTGGCACTTGCTGAGAGGGGAGGGGGGCGACGAGGCGCCTGGTTTTGGCCAATCAGACAGATTTGGCAGGTTATATGACTCTAAACTCGGGGCTTGCCTGAGCGACTGTGTTTGCCTCTGTCTATGACAGTGGAGAATATATGACAAACACTACCTGTCTCTCCAGCTGTAATTAGTGCAGGTGATTCTCCAGCTTTCCTTGATTGAATTGCACCAATCTCATTATGCTCCAGCCTTCCATTTTCCCCAGAGAGACAGAGGGAAAAACACAGTACTAACCGATGTGAGGTAAACATCAGTGTGATTATGGTTAATTGTTTTTTTTTTTTCCCTTTCAACTGAATGAGCGATTGAATAATCGACCACCCTTGCGTCACTAAACAGTCTGGAGAGGACGCATGAGTGATTTTGAGTTTTTAATGACTGTGCACTGTATCATTTCGATGATATGGCTGTCACCGCACTTAAATCGTATCCTAGGCTGCATCATGACCGGCGTTTTATTAGCCCGACGTCTCTTCGGCGCGAAAATGCCGCGACGCCTGGTAATTTCCGCCCCGCGGGCCTGTTTCCCTTGCTTAGCTATGATTCAGCAGCCTTTCTCCTTAAATCATGTGTGCCATGTTTTTCTTTTTGCAGTACTCTGAGAAGGCGCTCTACAACCAGCTGAGCTTCTACAGGTTCATCTTCGATTGGGAACACGCCACCACCAAGCTCCTGCAGGCGGACGAGAAACGTAAGGACGCAGACACGCGTGTAGACAGGCTTTCGTCCGTCTCTAGGAGAGCGCGGACGCGTTTCATACTGCTCACACAGGCTCGAGGCGGTCAAGGGGTTGGCAGGGAGAAAGGGGGGGGGGGGGTGTTGGGTTAAGGATGTGCAGCTCCTCGAGTCGACAGCCTTAATTCAGGCGACGGATTCAATCACGGTGCGGCACAGAATGCGAAGCGGTCCAATCAGTTTGAGGGAGTGTGAGAGGGAGAAAAGTCTCCTCTCAGGGCCGGCAGGCTCTCAGTAATAGCGCTGGCTGTGTTGATTGAAAACAGTTTTTAGATTTTGGAAAATGATAGGGCGAGTAATTGGCGAGAAGGCAAAAGGATAGGCCTTCATAAATAATGGGACATGGAGCATATATTTCCAGGGCCCAGTGGAGGATCCGGCCTCGGCGTGACCGCCGCTAGCCGAGCCGCGGCTACTTAGCCGCCAGCCTCAGTGATTGATGTCACTTGATTAAAAAGGACCTCTTGGAACGGACTTGTGCATTTATTTATTTCTTTTCTGCATGTGCCGATGAGGTCCGGAGCGAGAGGCGTAGATAAATATAATGTGTAATCAATAGATGACCACTCAGAGCATGAAGCAAGCAGAGTGGCTCTGGAAGGAAGGAGTGGGGGGCTAACATGATTATAGACTTGCCTTCTCTCTGGAATTCTTATTTCTCCTCATTTCGCTACCGTAGCTTCTTCAGGTGATTGGGGCCAATATTAGGAGTTCTGCTCGGCCTCTAATTCCTGCAAGTTGTTGTTATTTTTCCTTTATTATTTCGGTACTTCTGATTTCCACCTGTTGAGATTACACCTACGTATTTAGAGGTTAGATTGTTCAGACGGAAGCCCAGGCATTTTTATGCGGCTGGCTAGAATGGCGGGTGTTGTGGCAAAAACATGGAGTGATTCTTTTAAGCCATTGTCACGATTTTTAGTCTCGCGAGTACCGGCAAGACATTTTAGCGTTTACAAGTAAAGTTTTGATCATGCAATAAGAAGAAACACAAGAACATGGAAGACAACGATGCAGTACCCTTAAATGGCTGTGCACTGAAATGCATATTCTTGGCAGAAACCAAAATGTTTAACACACCAACTCTGGTTTATTGGATACTTTTTAATGTGTGGCGTCTTTAACATCTCTGGAGATTGTGAAATGATCCACAGGGCTGACATTTTTGTCGTTAACCTGTTGCTGCTGGAACTGAATGCTTCTGCGCTGGCCAGAACATTCTAGCAAAGAAAACCATTTCACATTACTTACTGATTTTCATTATCAATAATAGTGTTCTTCAGGCTTCCTCACTCATCCCGTCCCAGTCTCAAGCTGCCAGCTTCTGTCAAGTTCTGTTCACGCTGGTTTTGCAGGAACTGGGTTTTGAAGGTAGCTGAGGTTATGCTGCACACCGGAAATGTGTGTTGATAAAGTGGCTTCTGTGCTCTGGAACAGTAATAAGAACAGTTTTGTGAGGGTTCTGTTCTGTTCCAGTAATTTAAATTATTCTAAAAATCTCAGAAATCAGCTGAAGTCACAACTAATATGTAGACAGTGGCGAACGAGGGAAGTGCTCTTTTGTTTCAAAGCTACTTTGCATGCTCCCTTCTGCGATTGTGAAGGCCTTTCTGCACTCACATTCTAGAGCTCTCCATTAAGACTTTAATCGCCATAATCGCGATTTTGTGGTGTGCCAAGTTCAAGGAATTGGTTCCTAAGCTCTGTTTGCTGTCTGTGATCGTCTCCGCTCTCTAGCCCAGCCTGAGGGTGAGAACGTTAAGATATGCTAAAGCTCACAAAGATTGGAATTAGTGGAGAAGAGTATTATGGGGTGACGAATCCAAGTTTGAAATTTTTGGGTCCAATCGTCGACTGTGTTATATATGGTCATTATACCGTTGCTAAAACAAGTGGTGGCCAAAGACTTTTGCACTATATTGTATTTAGCTAATTTTAATTAAATGCCTTGAGTTTAAGATCAGAACACGGTGGTGACCTAGTGGTTAAGGTACAGGACTATGGACCAGAAGGTCCAGGGTTCAAATCTCATCTGTGCAAAGCTGCCACTGTTGGGTCCTTGAGCAAGGTCCTTATCCCACAATTGCTTGGATTGTAAGATTGTATCAATTGTAAATCGCTCTGGATAAGGGTGTTTGCTAAATGACATAAATGTAAATGAAATCAGTTTTGTGGGACTGTGGTAGCCTAGTGGGTAAGGTACTGGACTATGGACCACAAGATCCAGGGTTCAAATCCCACCTCTGCCAAGCTGCCACTGTTGGGTCCTTGAGCAAGGCCCTTAACCCACAATTGCTTGGATTGTAAGACTGTATCAATTGTAAGTCGCTCTGGATAAGGGCGTCTGATAAATGCTGTAAATGTAAATGTAACATTGTGCATATCTAAGGTGTGTTGTGCAGATCTCTTAAATCATGTTTTTTCCTAGGTAAGAGCAGCTTGAACTCATTTGGTAGAGTGGTCCATGTAGTGCACAGTATGAGGCTTAAATGAACAGTCTTTATACACAGTGATGAATTTATTTGGTTGCTGGAATTCAGTGTTAGTTTAGTCATCCAATTGTACTCTGTTAATATTTTTCCAATGCTGTGTCCCTCTGCCTTTTTTTGCTCCCTTTGACACGTCTTGCCTCTTTGCCCTTTATAACCTGCGCCATATCTCGTTCTTCCAGTTCTCCTTCAGTGCAGCTGTTCCACCTCAGACCTTCACTGTAATACCTCACATTACTGCTTTATAGACTGCAGGGCTTAGTGGGGTCTAGGTGAGAAATTACAGGGCTGGATCTCTGCTACTGTCTTTACCTGGACCAGGTCCTAATTTAGACCCCGGGTGGGCCTCTGATAGGTTGATATTGAGTGCCGTTATTTAGGGTGAATGTATTTAGTGTGCTGGTGTTGTATTTCCGTGTCGGGTGACGTGTTGGAACCACAGGATTATGGATTTTTACCGAAAAACCTTCAATAGGCATTCCTCATGTCCAGGCTGCTGAGCTTCTTTTATTTTAGGGACCTTATGGGGCACCTGTCTTTTTAAGCCCCCTACCCATAGGCAAAGTGTAGACTTCTTTGATGCTTGAAGTTTATTCCCTTCAGTCAGCCCCGTGTATCTCTTACCCCGGTCCATTTACTCCAGGCAGGAGCACACAAAGGGAAGAAGCGTGAGGTCGAGCTCTGGACTGAGAGAAAGGCACCAGCGTGGTAGCTGTGATGGAGTAAAACGTAGTTCCAGAAACTTTCAACTGCCCCCTTTTTGCAGTACACACACACACACACAAACACACACAATCGTAATTTTACTGAATTCACACCATCTCTCCCCCTTCCCCCACCCCAGGACGTTTAGTGTCGTATCGTCGCAGATTTTCTGTCTGTCTCTGATGAGCGAGGAATTGCTTTTAAAGTGGGCATTATGCCAGCTCGAAGGCACAATAGAAAAACCAATCTTGGCGCTATTCTGTCGGCCGCGCTGTTATTGTGGCGCTTTAGATAACTGCGGCCGTACAGTGCTGGGAGCTGGAGCGAGACAGAGGAGGGGGAGGCTGGACGCATGGGCCAGAGGTGAAGGAGGTGATCCTGCTTCAGCCCGTGGACTTCAGCCACAACCTGAACAATGGAACTGCGTAAATGGGCCTGGTTTGGCCAGTCTGGGGAGTTCAGAGACATTAAACTTAACAGCTGATTGACTCTGATTGACCGCACCACCACTTTGTGCACAGCATGGGTACAGCAGAGCTGTTACAGCTGTTACTTGATGAAATTGCAAGTCAACACTTCAACCAGTTCGCCGTGTTTTTCGATGTGAAAGATTTTATGGACCTAGCTTTTAACTCGCATGTTTAACAATTAAATATTCCAGTAGGCAGAGCCATTGGTTACGTAGCTCTTATGTGCGTCATTGTTGGTGACTGGATATAAGTCTGTGGCAGCCCTGGTTTGTGCTTCGTTATGAAAAGGCTTGGTCTGATGCGACAGGTGAATGTTTGTACTCGCTGTAGACCTCAGCCGTCAGGTGGCTAGTGAATGTGTGAATTGGTGTCAATGGGACGAATGTGTTCCAATTCATGCAGTACTTTAAAAAAATGGTATGCTGAAGACCAAGTGCATCCATGTGTGTGCACTAATTATTGGGGTCTTCGGTACAAATGGGTTGGGGGTGAAAATTGTTAATATAATACTGACAACAACTTGAACAAAAGTTTTTTTTAATTTTTTATTTTAGGGGTTCTTTGTGCTACCTCGCTTTGCCAACACAATCGATGAGTTTGGAGAATAGTGAGGAATTTGAGGCACAATCTGTCCAATCAACCAGGTTCCTAGATTGTGGTCTTCAGTGGAGTTGCGCTATATTAAGTTTGAGTCTGTGGTTATTGAACCATTTTTTAAATTGATTTGGATGCATGTTTTCATTCATTGTTTTGTCTCTTGTCAGAGGCTGTCAGTTTTTCATTAAGTCCACTGGAACTTCATGGAGTCCATGATGTCATTTATTTAACAAGTAGTGATGTTTTTAAGAGTAAGTTGCAACTGAATGCATCAACCAAACTAATTTCTCTACTAAAAAATATAGCTCCAGGAAAGAACAGAAATAACAGAACACTGGGATAAGTAGAACTTTTTAAACAAAGTGCACTTTCCAACAAAATGTAACCATCCAAACCACCAGGATTTGTGTGTTTAGGAATACTACCATAATATATGTTTTTAACTAAATCCAGACGAGTACGTTTTGGGTTCCGTTGACTCGCTGCAGTTTGTGTACAGCAGAGGAAATGCAGTGTTTATAAAAGATTTACGAGAAGTAGTAACAAGGATCAGCTACTTATAGCAGTTGCTTGAAATGCTTGCTTTTTTTCAGCCATTTTATTGGTCTCAGCTAGGTAATGTGGTAAAGGATCAGTGATATCATTCAAATCCCTTTGTTATTGTTAGATAGCAACATTTCTACATTTGGTCCCTGTGCTATCTGGATTTCAACATACTCTTTGGGGTGCCTTCTTTTTTAGGGCATTGAACAGTCTCATTGTGGTTCTCCCAGACATGCTTGTTTTTGCTTCTTTTGCAAACAACTATTGTTTGTGCACCGTCCTTTGTGTAAAATCCAAACCAGTTCCATTTAACTGAACGATTTTTTTTCTCACCAGCTTTATTTCTACTCGGTTTTTAAACAGCAGCAACCAAGCAAACTGGCTGTATGTTCTGCACAGAGAGCAAAGTAAGACTTGGCTTGTTCATATCTCTTCCTCCTTTCTTCCTCTCCTCCCCCTGGTTTGATTCAGATGATGGAAGCTGATCATCTTACCATGGGCCCCGTGTAGCCGAATCACTGTAAATCACACCATTCATCACGTTATCGTTTCATGCGTTTGCAGCCTGTGCGATTTCAGTGTGCATTACAGGAGCCCTGGCCTGACGGTGATTGGGCTCCGGACCTCGGCGCTCTGGGGTACGGGAGGGATCTTAACTGCTAAGTACCCGTCAGAGTTGGCGCTTTCCACTCGCTGATTCATCAGCATTCTCAGCTGGGTTTTAAAGGGAATAAAGTTGCACACATGCATTGTGTGCACACAGAGTAAATGATCTGTGCGCCTGGAACGAGAGACATTTCAGATGCAGAATCTGATCTACATGTAGACTACAGTCCTCTGGCTGATTGCAGTGAGCGAGGTAAATGTGCAGGCAATTTCACACGCGGCAGGCGTCCTTCCATAATAAAGCGTTTTCTCCCCCTTTTTGGGAAATATTAGATATCCCGTATCAATGACTTCCAAATCATGTTGAACTCTGATTTTATTCTTTTCATGAAGAGCAATTTATTTCCTCTTTTAGTCATCCTTTTACTTGTCTTTCTCTCTCTCTCTCTCACTCTCTCTCTCTTTCTTTCTTGCTCTCGCTTTCCCTTGTCTCTCCTTAAGTGTGGGCAGTGTGATTACGCTTGTTCCGTAATGTAATTTTGCCACATTGATAAAATAAATTGTCCTTTGTCAGTGTGCTGCTAATGCTCAATTTGCAGGCTATCTCCTCTGCAACCTTTTCAGGGCGCCAAGCTCTCGGCCTCGCCGCCCCTCCTCCCCCGCACTCTGCCAGCCTCGAGCTGCTGCAAATCCGCGGGTGCGATTGTCAAATCAATTATTCATTCTGTGCAATTACACTCGCACAAAGAACTTTTCCCTGCTCGCAGTGATGATTAAATTAACAGCTATTCCAGCTGCCTGATAACATCTAATAGAATATTCATAAGCAGCCCAAATGGAATGTATGATCTCCATTAACTTCATCATGCTCACTTAATTACATGCTTGTTATTGTATTTACACCTAGTTAGAGCGCATGGAAGCTGATACACTCTCTTGGACTAGCTTAGCCTTCCTCTGTCACTAGGCAGCCGTGCCGCCCCTGTCTGCTGTCTTCTCTTCTTTATGTCTATCTTTACTGCCTGCCTGGACTGCTTTCTCAGTTTCTGGCGCTCTCCTTCCTCTTTTTCGCTCGTGTCTTCTCTCTCTTCCTCTCACCGTCTCTGCTCATCTTCTCCAGCTTTTTGGGAATGCTATTTATTTTAAATACGACCCCTGCCAGGCCGAGGGGGGAAAGCGAGGTCTCTGACAACCTTTGTGGCTCTTAAGTTGCTCTTTTATCCATTCCCCACACACCGATTGGGGAAAGAATGAAAAAGAGGAGGAGGAGAAAAGAGAGTGGGAGAGAGAATTATTTTCTCCCACCTTTCAAAACTGATGACATGATTGTTGAGCTTGATCATGCATCATCTTTCTTCTCCCTTTCTCTTTTTCTTTTTCTCAGGTAAATAGTCGTCTCCCCCTCGCACTGGTTCATGCCAGCCTTTTTGTCTCGTTTTTTCCCTCTCTGTTCTCTAAAGTGTATGTGACAATGCTAGCTGCGTGTGTGTGCGCGCGCTCGCCTGTGTCTTTTTAGAAATTTGGACTTGGCCACTCTTGTGTGTGTTTAACCTTTACTCCTCAAAAGAGGCTTGGCGTGTGTTTGTCCTACACCTGCTAATAGATATGCAGCCATTTGGCTGGCTTTATCATCTGGCATGCCTGCGTTTCTTGTGTTTCAGCAACGTGAGCCAAGCTGTAGTGATGACACGGGCTCAGACCTTTTAAGCGCACAAACTATGTCTGCTGGTTCACTTCTGCTAGTTTTTTCATGCTGCCCCTATTGGCAGGAGGACTGATTACATCTTTATATCGCTGGCTGTTGGCCTTGGCAATGCAGTATGCTTATTAATTTAGATTAGTTTAACACTTTTGATATCAGAGACTTCCTTAGACTTCGTGCAGATCTCTACAAAGACTTGGCTTTACAAAAGACTTTGGTTAAAGCCTTCAACTCGATCTGTAATTCCAGTTCAGTCCTGCCAGCCTGCCAATGGCTGCTCCATCATCTCCTCTCCGTTATTGAAGGCCCTCCCGTCGGGATAAATGACCTAAGATATCGACCCGATTGCCTGACCCCATGGCTCCCTGGCTGCGCAGTCTATTTAGCCTCCAGACTTCTGCAGACAGCTAGCCCTTCAAACCACTATTCTACAGACACAAGCGGTGGATTATTGCAGCATTATCGATTCCTGGAGACTTTCGTTTGAAATGATACTTGATAAACCTCTCCAGCCTTGTGTCCAAGAGCAGAGTTCGATATTATAGCTGATGGTTTTTTCGCCTCGGCCTCAAATGCTCATCTTGCTTTGCCTGCTAAGAGACCGTTGTGGTCGCATTAGCTTGTTGTATTCAGATTTTGTTTGCCAGGCATTTCCGTTGTTACATGATGACAGCAAGCTTAAGAGACTGCTTGTCCATTTAAAAATAGTTCAGAATTGTTTTAAAATTCTGTTTACGTTAAATAAAGACGAGATCAGCCATCACTCAAACGTAGGGCTGGGTGTTTTGACAGTATACTGTGTGTCTGTGGAAAAATGTCCGCTAATGTCTAGAGACTTGACTATAGTGTTTATACTGCAGCATTTCTCAATCATTTGCACTTTGCTGTTAATGGATGTAAAACAGTGCTGCTTACCTCAGGTGGGGTGGGTTTGGCTTTTTCTGTTTACATGCAAGAAATCCAAATGATAAGAACCACATTGAGTGGTGAAAGAGTGATCAGTGTTGAGAGTAAATCTGAGACCTCTCACTTCACATTTTGGTTGAATATTTTGCTTAAACTGCTGTATTACAAGTTTAGCAGATGGTAGAACATAACGAATGCAGTTGCGTCTTGTTTGTGAGAACGTGGTTACACGGTTTTAAAGGTGGGGATTTGGGAAGCCAATCAAAACCTGAGTAACAGTTACTTTGGATTGGGAATTGTTTTACATTTTACTATTGTTTCTCACATCCTGAAGACTGATGTAAGGTCAGTTGGTGTCTCTCAAGACCTCGGTGTGTGTGCTTTGTGCTACCGGCTCTCTGCGACTCTGAATTGGATTAAGAATGAAAGTGAATGAATGAGGACTTTGGCGATTTCATAAACCACTAGACCTTGAACCATTTCGTGCTGTGGGTTAGTGACAACAGTGTGTATCTAGTAAAGTCAGTACAAGATGCATGAACGAGTCTGAGACCTGGCTGAACCATGTGAAGTTAACATCGTGCATGGTGCATTAGCTCAGCTCTTTCCCTCTGAATGACTATATACAAATCTGAAAGGATAAATTAGACACATTTAGATTCATTTTGAAAAAGTTGACTGAATTCATGAAAGCTTTCTCCAAAAATGTTTTGCATAAACTTTAATGAGCTGTCAAAACAACTGCTTTTAGACATCCAGTTGACTTTTGAGTGAACAGATTTTCTGTTTTCTTCCAAGTAAGAAATGTTTTTTTTATTTATGTTTTTCAACCCAGTGTGACCTTGACCAGGATAAAGTAGGCTCTGTTCACAGGGTGCAGGCTTTGAATTACAGACAAGATGGAGATTGGACAGATGGATAAAGATTAGATTACCATATAGTGGACCTTTCCTTTAATGTGTATGCACTAACCTGCTGTACACTTTCTTTACACAGAAATATTCAAGAATGGATGGACTGAGGAGAAAGAGGCATATAAGAAACTGAAGAGAGTAGTGGACCGCGTGTTGGCAACCAGCAGCTACTCCGAGGTCAACCTCGCCAAACTCTTCCAGGCCTTTACGTCGTTGAAGTAGTGATGTCAGGTTTTTTTATGTAACATTGTGTATTTGTCGGGGCTCTTTAGACCAGTGATTTTCTGTGATAGTTTTTAAAATTGTATATATTGTGATTTTGTAGTCGTGTTCGTAAGGGAAGTGCGAGAGCAAGCCAGCTCTACTTCCAGCTCTCATTTCCTCTACCTGTATCTCCACACTGCGTAAGGGCAGGGTGTGAATTAAGGTCGGAAGGGAGGCGACGTGTGCCTTGATTGGCTGCTCGTCACTCGTTCCGACTAATGTCTCTCATCATGTCCGTTTAGCAATCCGTCCTGTATTCAGGTCTTTAATCGATCTCAATTCGGTGGTAAAATGGACAAGAGGAGGACCCTAGCAACAATAAAAAGCAGCAGCACTCCACCCCCCTCCTGTTCCACCACACGCGGAGGCAGGATTTCAGATGAACAATCAGGGGTAATAACTTCTCTCCACCACGACTGGTCCTTGACAGCGTAGCAATTAGCCAATGATACGGACTTGGCCTGGTGATTTCAGGCACTGGAAATGATTGGACGCTCGTTTGAAACTTGCCGCCACTTACAAGCAAGGTAAAGATTTTAGATTACTGGCTTTGTTGAAGATATTTAATCTGATTTCTTAATCCTGTTTTATAAGATAGTTTTGCTTCATTGTTGGATTGTGTTCCACTGTCTTGTTCAAAGTGGTTGTATTAAATTTTGTACTCTGAAAGTAAATAAAGAGATATAGCTTAAGATTTCTGGCACTTTTAACGGGCTTTCAAAATGAACGCATGAGTAACTTGTTATTGCAATATTTCAACATTGTTATCCACATTTTTGACCATTTGAAGTACTCATACTTATGGGCTGTTTAAAAAATAATCCCCTAATCACTGTTCTTTACTTCTACATTTCGTGTACATTGATCAGCCAAAACATTCAAATGAAACCATATAATTTAATAAGCTATAAGGCTGATAATCTCTCTACACCAACACGGTAAGCTCTGGGTTGTATTGGATGGTAAGTGCACGGTTAGTTTTCAGTTGACGTCCCTAAGATGGAAATATGTTCAAGAATGAAGACCTGAGCAACTTTAGGACAAACCGTTATGGCCAGATGACCGGGTCAGAATATCTCTTAAACAGCAAGACCCATGTGGTGTTCAGTCATCTAGGGCGAGTACCAAGAGACAAACTGGGAACCAGCAACAGGGTGTTGGTGCCCAAGGCTCCTCGATGAGCAAGGAATCCTATCACATCTGATCTGAATGGACAGAAGAGCTACTGTGATTCACATAAATCTTCAGTGCTGCTTCCTGGAGGAACATGTCCCAGCACAGTGCAGTGCCCTCTACTGACTATGTGGCTGCCTAGTTGATGCCCGGTCAGAGCGCTCACCATGCTAACCAATGTCCACTGTAGAAAGCGCATACAATGAGCACATGGGTGTCACAACTAGAGCAATGGAAGAATGTCCCATTTTTTAAAAAATATATCGTGGTACGTGTGCACCATTTAACTGGACAAGTGATGGCACCAGAATGCAAGATTGGAAAGAAGACGAGCCGGTGGAGGGAGCATGATGCTCTGGGTAATGTTCTACTGGGAAACCTTGGGCTTGTAAGCTTAGATTGGATGGGATGCCAGTCCTGCTGGGTAGTGGCTGCGGCTTCCACTTTGCTCATGCCTGCATGTGACCCCCAACCTAACCTGGGGTCCCAACCTGTATATAAGACTTAGGCGTCACCCAAGTATGACGCCAAAACGTGAGGTTCAATTCACAGCATTGGTCTCCATTTTGTGTTGGGTTTGTTTTGCAGGGGGATGTGTCCTACTGACCAGTAATACTATATTCTTACTTGAAATGTTCTATAATCTAAATAACATAGCTGATAGCTAAATCCCATCAGATCTGCAAATAAACATTAAATCAGTAAAAAAAAAGTAGCTGTTTACCGTTCTAAAGCTAAAATCATTCAAAACAATGTACAATATCAGTATAAAATAATCAAGTTCTGATTTCTAGTCAGTTCATGGTCAGATCAAAGGCTGTTACTTTTGAGATGTGTATTAGTAAGCGTTGGTCTTTAGGGAAATTAGTGCCTGTTGGCTTAAGTTGTGGCCTTTATGGCCTCCCACATACCTGTCCCAATCACCAAAGTTGCAACTGAAGGCGAGCAGCACGAGACAACTGACAGTTACTACCACCAGGTATTCATCTCCGTGTACTTGGTTACCTCCATTTTTCTGAGTTCCTCATGGGAATGTGTTAACACGGTGCTAATTGATGTTCAGTGACCCTGTTGAGGTTTGATTCACAGTCCTAACAGCAGTGGCCCTGCAGTACAGGAGCAACTCTAAAGTCTAGCATAGCGAAGCGTCACCTCTACGATGCCCTGTACAGGCCCAATTCGGGGAATATTGTCATTTATCGTCCAGTGCTCCTGGGATTTATTTGTAACTTGAATGCGTTAGAGCTGTCAGATGATTTCTGAGTAATTGACACAATCTGGTGTCATTGCTTTTACTGTAAGAAGTCATTGAGCAAATTGCATATATCGTTCCTAAATTGCTGATCCTTACAAAGAACTTCTGGCCTTTCTCATACTGTAACTTGAGATTTGTTTCAGCGTAGTCTGAGCAAAACATTATTTTGTAGTATACGAAACGTGATGATATTTTTTTTTACTCCTGTAGGTTTTCTCCAGGTCTGTTAAATCAGTGCATGATGGAGACGTGTGAAGGCTCTGAAGGCCTGTTGCAGTGTTAAAATGGTGCTTGTTCCGTGTGTTTATAATGACAGGTGAACGTTTTTTTTCTCTCTCTCTTCTTGTACCATTTCATCATTGCAAATGCCAATTTACACAAGTACCCTGCTTGAAAAATCACTTTAGACGACAGGCACTAATGGCATCGACCTCGGAGACTGTAGGCTTTAAGAGCGGCTTTATGGCCCGGCTTTAGTCCCGGTTGTGATCGACAGCGCACTCTCGGTGGCTCGTGTCGCCGGCGAAGTTAATTTATATATTTATTATATCACATCTCCCAAAAATACTTTACATGAAGGCATAGTCTGGGCTATTGAAAAGGCTTTTCATTTTTCGTCGCACTTTACAAGGTTAAAACATCAATGCATGGCTTGGGTTTCAATGACGCACTGGTGCATTGCACGGCTACGGTGCCAGCGGAGGCTGTTTTCAAACTGCGCCGCTCAATGGCGCTCGGGCTTTGCATTCATTTGCCCGCTAAGCTAATAAGAACGAATCGTTTTTGTCATGCTAAGCTTTATTGGCCGTCTTTCGGACCAGAAATAGTGGTTGTCGAGCAAAGCGGCGGACAAGGTCTCCTTTGATGAGGGAATTAGTGCTCCATTCTCTCCCTATTATTCATAGCGCGGCGGAATATGTAAGTAGCCGTGGGTGTCAAAAGGAAAAGCCGCTCCCGTTGCAAAGTGCCCCCTTGTTTCCCTCAATGGCGGGCTATGAGATGATAAACCGCTTAATACACTGAACTAATTGGATGAGAGTAAAAGAGACGGGGGGAATTAAGGCGCCCGGGGGAGGGAATGGAGGACGGAGTGCTACTGGGGGCCCCCACCATTCATTCAGCCTTTTCACTGTGATTTGCTTCACCCCGACTCCTCAAAAAGTAGACGAGGGGCTCATCAAAGCGCCTTCAGTGCATCCAAACTCCCGGAGCCTCGAGCCGCGGCCGCACATTCACAATCAAGCAGGCTAGAACGGAGCTGATGTGGGTGCATTTTACACCCCATCATTCAGCTTCCACAGTTTGATTTTAATAGCCAACAGATGAGAGGCCTTATCTCCATAAATAACTTTTAGACCCGGTGTTCTTAAGCAGCTCTGTAACAAGTCTAGCAGTTGAGAGATTGTTGAAGTCTAAACTCGAGTCCGATTGAGTCGGTGCTTACTGTTATTCGATAAATTAAACGAGAAGCTGGATTTAGAGAGATTATTACTTTGTAGGTGCAAGTCAGTATTTTAAAATTCTATAAAGTCTTTAAATATTAGGGGTTTTTTCATCAGGTCCTTGTGTATATTGAAATAGTGTAATCATACCATGAATGTTGGTGTATTGATTATTAAATGGGTGACACTGTTACCAATATTTTTAAGTTTAAAAACAAGTATTTCAACAGCCTGCTGTTTATAACGTGCAGTTTAATTCCTAAGCATAAATATCGAATAGCCTATATTATTTTTCAGAATTATATTATATATAGGCTTTATTATGTGACATCAGATTTTACACAGACTATCCAATAATCCAGAAGCTCAGCCAAAGCTCAGCGTTTATACCGAGTAACTGACATCGCCCAACAGTTTATTTTTAGCAGTGGTGATTCAGTATTTTGTAATTCTTGGGGTTTAAAAATCTGTCAGGTAGGAGGAGGCAATATTTGCATCATTTCAAACAACCGAATATGGGATTTAAGTCATATGAATCATACTGATCTAATGGGGATGAATTAACTTTTTCAGATATGTGAACAAGTTTTAATTTAAAAAGTCAATGCGTTGATGTATCACAGACGTCTAGCAGCAGTGAAATTAGTTTATGAAATAAACGCGTCCAAAGAGCAGTGCCGATATTTATAGGACGCATTTAACCCATCACCAATAAAACAGTTCTGCTCTCGTCTTCAGCCAGCGCACATAACATTTCTTAAGATGACAATCAATGCATGATGTCTACAAGTCTTATTAATCGAATCAAATGGTTCGAGCACTGGCGGCTCCATGTTAAGTGCATCTACTAAATCTGCTAATTTGTCATAATGCATATGTAGTATAACTTAGTGCGCGCTTATGGGTTTGATATTGAAGTATTATTCGACTAGCTCTCATGGCGCATGCTCTTCAGACCTCGATTATTGCAAGTGCATTTGTTTGGAGTTTATTAACAACCCACACAATAAGACTAAATAACTCTGGCTAATCTCATAAAAAGCCTCCCAGAAGTAGTCTGCACTCTAGAGGTTTCTGAACTAAATATAATAGCCCCCCTCACGGGGAGGTATATGGGGCTGCCAAGAAAATGGGTTTCTTTTTTCCCTTAATGCTCCTTTGAACATATTCTGTTCTTGTCAAGTATGGCATGTCAAATGTTTAATATGGACTCGGTACGGGTGTGGATGAAGGGAGAGAGGGGTGGATGGAGGGAGGGAGGGAGGGATGGAGGAGGTCCTTTTGGGAGAGGAGTTAGTGAGAGTTAGTGAGAATAAATTATGTGAAGAGTCAGAATTGTTCCAGAGAGAGTGAACAAGCCTCCCCTCCCTCCCTCCTCCAAACCCATCTTCATCTGGCTTTATTTCCATTTTCACTGATCCTGCTTGTTTGTGGCTTGGAAATGAGTCGGATTAGCGGGTGTAAAACAAGGAAAGGGAACTCTTTTGAGCGCAATAAAAAGGAGAAAATTAATCCTAGAGGTAATTTCACGCGATTTGCCTCGGCACCATGGATGGGTCAAACGGGGGGAAAATGACTTGGCTGAAAGGAGCCGCATTGATTGCAGTAATAGCATCGCGATCCAGCCGAGAGGATTTTGGGAGTTCAATCGGGGAATTCGGGAGTAAAGACATTCTGATAAACCGGTTGTTACTTCATTAACAAGAAAAGACTTGCTTTGACTTGGCTCACATTACACATGTCGAATTCAACATGGGACGGCAGACGCGTTTTGTTAACAGGGATGGGAAAGCAGGAAAACGTCACGAAAATAAGCACTAAATAACTTTAAAGAATATAGTGCACGATATTCAATGATACTCAAATATTCGATTAACCGATTAGGACTGGGCTATATGGTCAAATATCATGATACCTAAAGACTTTTGTATGATGGTGTATTCTGATATTTCGTTTTTGTAAGAAAGTGCTTGTAAGAAACGGTGGTAAATCAAAGCCAAAGCATTTTTGTAACCTGAAATAAAATATTAAAAAGTCATAACTGAGACTGAGGAAAACGTCCTGAAAAGCACCAATAAAAACGAAGATAATTCTCATTTGTATGATTCTAGAAGAAAACTGGAATTAACACGAAATGTAATCAAAGAAAAACAATCAAGGAACACTAAATTTAAAGTGGAACCTGATCTCATTCTTTTAAAAAAATATATAATGGTAAAAATAAAGCTAGGCTTAACTACTGTAACACAGTACTATATGGGGGAAAATATTTACTATGGAATAGAAAGGAAATATTAAGCCTTTAGCTTCTGGCTGCTATTGCGAATAATGAGCTTAGTAACAAAAAATACTGGAAACTTTCAAGGAAGACTTGTTGTCATACTTTTTATCAGTATCGCATCGCAATAGGCTTATGCTGAGTCATACCTGGTTAATTCTGCTAAATTAAATGTTTCCTGTTAGAACTCAGTGGAAGATTTCATAACAGTAATATTATTATGCACAGTATGGAATCAACACAATAAACTAATAATATTAAGTCAAATAAAATCCGGATGCTTCATATTAATACCGATGTTATGCTCTTGTTTAGGCGTAGTACTATTTTCTCTTGAAGGCTTGTGAATTCTGTATCTATAAATGATTAAAATATGCTGTTATGCCATTTTACTCAGCATTGGATTATATCTAAAATGAACTCTTTAAAACCAACACCAGTTTGTATTTATTGTAAAATAATAGCTATAGGTCCTGTTACAGTGTATTTTATTCCATTTATTTGTCTTTATCTGGTCATTCCAAAAGGCCAGGAGTGTCACTGAACAGCAGGATGTCCTGCCAGAGATCTGTGTCCACAGGGTAGACATAAATAATCTACAAAGCTAAGATTTCATCAAATGAACAGAAATAGAGGTCTACTTGCAAACAGTCATACAATACTACATCAAGAGAAATCTTTTCAAATTGCTTTTTAAATGTACACGCCTATTTTGGTGAAGGTTTGTCACCCCACAATTGCTCTTTACAGTGCTCTATATATTTACAAATAGGCTACAGATCAGCAGTAGTTTAAATCTGATCTCCAAATTGTCCTTTGGAGAAATGAAGCAAGAGTTAACTTTGCCCTAAAGACTCAAGTTCAGCATGGATCAAAAGAACAAGCGTAGTCTTCACAAACAAGATGCTCTCAATGCTCAGTGGATGACTTGAGGGATGGTGAGATTTGGCAGGTTATAGCAGTTCCCTTTGGTATATTGACCCCGCCTCTGGTGCCATGCTGAAGCTGATGTACTCTGTGCATCTTGCAGAGAAGCTGTAGCTATTTTGTGTGTGACCACTGCCACCAGGCTGCTTTCTGGCCATCAAATAAAAACGTGAAGCTGAAGTGGACTGGTGAAACTATAAGTACAATCTCACTGGCGCGCCCTTTGGCAGCGAAGCTACATGGCAGACTATGCGAATCCGGAGCGACGGTGGTTCATGAGCATGCCAGGTGAACTGAGTTCAAAGGATGTCCATAGTTATGTGCTGTAACAGTCCATCGTGATTCCAGTGCTTGGACAGCTTTGCCGGTACATCGCAGATTTGGTCATGCTTTTCAGTCAGCGGGTTATTTTTTTGGAGCGGAGGCTTCAGCACACCTCTTTTCCGGTGGCACTGGTGGGCAGGATGTTCAGCTGGGTGAGCTGGGCAGAGTGTTCCTTTGCTTTAAGACGCAGAGCGGCGATGCTGGAGGCCCGGCGATCAGCGGCCATGGATGATGTGGAGGATGAGGAGGAGGATGGGTCTGGCAGGCCTGCGGGTGGCTGCACCGGACTTTCCACTTGCGGCGTAGTTTGACGCAGGAGAGCAGCGGCCGTGGAAGCGCTGGTCAGGGGACCCATACTGGAGAAGAGTCTGAGAAGAAGAGGCATGGTCTGGATTGCGCCCATGGAAACACATCTGGATGTTTAAAGGAATACCGAAATGCTTTCCAAAGTAAACTCCATTTACCACATCTGTAGTGGATGAGAGATCATCACAACGAATTTCCTTTCTACTAAAACCCTGATGACTTAAATAATGTAAGCCTCAGGACAGTCATTGGGGCAGCCAATAAAGGTTTATGTTAAACATATTGTATAGGGTGGCATGGTGGCAAAGACCCGGGTTCAACTACTGGCCTGGCCAGAGCTGGTGTGGTTTCCTTCCACATTGCAAAGACATAGATTGGGGGTCCTGAGCGTATCCTGGAATTCAATGGCTGCAAGCAAAGGTGAAGCCAGGACAGGGTGCCATAATACTGCTTTTTTTCCCCAGAAAGGTGAGTAGCCAGAATTACTTTATTGTATTGATTTGCTTTTAAAAAGTATGCTTGCAAATTTTGAACACTTATTGGAATTAGAATTAGGCCCTAGATTTCAGAAGTGGGTTCAGTCGAAGCCCAGAATTTTGTTTTCCCCCATTTGTTTCTCAGGCTAGAGGAACTTTGAAGTGCATATACGAAGACAGATGCAGTGGATTGAGATTAGGTTAATGATGCTACATTATAGTTGTACACTATTCAAGGAATAATGTCTTCTGGGGACTCACTACATTTTGAGAAATGTAGCCTACCTGCCAAAAGTGGGGCCGATAAAGGCTGGATGGCGGAACATTGCGGTGCCCAGAAAGGTGCCCAAGCCAAGCGGAGTAGCTGGAGGCAGAGCGGAGCTGTTGTGTGGAGGTGCCAGACCGGGGAATGCTGCGGCTGCTGCGGCGGCAGTCCAAGCCGACTCGAGGGCCGGGTGAGGGTGAGGAGGGAACGGGCCTCCCTCCAGGTAGTGACTCAATGGGTGAGCTGCAGCAAGGGGTCCTGCGAAAGGTAGACCTGGAGGATGGGTCTGGACTCCTGCTTTCTCCCGCTTCCTCCATTTTGCTCTGCGGTTCTGGAACCAGACCTGGACCCAAAGTATAGCGTTCGTTTAAAAGTGGTGCCTTCTCATGTCCTTCAACATCATGGAGTAGAGTGCCTTAATTGTGTTTGGTCTCACAATAGGGTTGTGCGTTCAATTTGTATTCCGCATGCTTATCTGAACTCGACACTGTAATCCGTCTGCAATATTTGCTTCGCCTTAATGAGGTGACAAATAGGCGGAAAGTCAAGGGTAATTACATGACCCTAAGCCCACTGCCTCATGGTCCGTTACCCTACGTTTGCTAATTAAAATCTGGTTTAGGCCAGCGAAAAGTGGGAGGGGTGAGGTAATTAAGAGGCTTGCTCACAAAAGATTTATTTGGAATAACGGCCCGAGTGGTGGCCAGTAACAATTAATGCGCTTTAAATGAAATTCCGTAAAATGCAAGTGACTTTCAAAGGGTATTTAACTTTCCCACGGCTGCCCCCCACCACCTAGCTGTCCCTGTAGCACTGTCCGTGGGCTCTACAGTGCAGAGCTCCCAATGAGGACAGTGTCAACAGAGAAACAGTGAGCTCCCCCCACCCCACCCACACCCGCAACACGTTCCAGGCTCTTTTGCATGAAAGGCCCTTGGGGAATTTATGAGTTTTATCACCTCCTGATCGAGCCCATTAAATGATTTGTTCATCCTCAGTCCCAAACAGACATCTGTTGTTTTATGTTGGCAATAACCCTGCCATGTGTGTGTACTGTCTCTTTGGTTATGGGACTTGGGCTTGATCATGCAAGCCACGTTTTGAATAGGCAGGACTGGGAGGAGGAGGGGAAGGAAGGAGGGAGGGAGGGAGGGTGGAGTGAGGTGGGGTGGCAAACACCTTTAATAGTCTCATTCGTTCCAAGTGCAAAGCATTGGATCAATGCTGGTCTATTGCAATCACAAAATGGGAAATCAAATAGCATTATCCTCGCACCCTCCCATCTCTCCCCCCTCTCGCACCGGGCGATGAGAATTCAAACACCATTTTCTGGCTGCAATAGCAGTGTTTGCTCTGGCACTAAGTGCGCTTTTACGAACCGAGCGCGTCCGCGTAATTGCCGTTAAAACGCTCGCTCCATTGCATGTAATAACTTTCGATAACAGGAGAGATCTTTGGCGTGACGCTTGGAGTCGTTTAACAAAGTTAAAGGCTACACTTTCAAATGAAATTAAATATAGACCATTAGGCGAATCTAGCACACGTCGCTTAGCACAGTTCTCAGAATTCACTGGGAAATCTTTAACTCTGCATATAGCGGCCTAAACGAGAGCAAGTATGGATCTAATGCTGAAGTCTTACAGTGCATGTGGATTGGTCCACATTTCCTCAGTTCACCCTTATGCGAATAATCATCTTGTATTGTTGGTAAACGTCTGGGTTCGGAAATAAATCCATGAAGTGTCTTAGTGCACATTGTGGCAATACATTAGTGTAGCTATTTCAGCGGACTGCATGTTTAATATTCATGTGTTGCACTTTGACTTTACATCCGTTTATTATATGTAAATACACTTATTTGTATCTCAGCATATCTACTGACAAAAATAGATATCCATAAAGACAGCAACTGTACAGATGTGCTATATGCATGTGGAGATGAATCAGGTGCACCTATCGTATTTTTTCTGTTTTAGATTAACCCAATCTGATTCTGCAGACACGCACTAAAATAATCCATGACTTGTACAGAAGTAATGATGTCACAGAGTCCTGAATCTCTTTCAAGTAGATGTAAGTAAGGAAGAGAAACGCTTTTACCTGTACGCGCGCCTCGGTCAGGTCCAGGCGCATTGCGAGTTCCTCTCTGAAACACACAAGCACCGTCATCTCAGCTTAATCAGACCAGATCAGAACATGGAATTCAACCTTGTGTTTCGCTTTTTGTTCTCTGTGAGCTCTAACGGGGCCAAAATGATCCGCATTCAAACCAGAGCTACAAATTAAGTCAGCTCCAATGCACCGGGCAATACGTGGCAACTATGAAGCACAAAAATGAGACGCGAATTTAAACGTTTTGGATAAATCATTTCTGAATTATAAAAGCAAAACATTTTTTTAAATAAATGTGTAATAATAATAATAATAACTGGCATTAAAACACGAGCCTTTTCAGATGCTTATTATTATTATTATTTTTTAAATTATTATTATTTTTAATTTAACAAATTATAGGCCATTTAAATAATAATTAAAATAGGCTGGGAATTGACAGCTTGTTGTTTAGACGGCTGTAACTTAACCTTATACAATTGAAGATTTATTTCATTCAAGATTCCTGTATTTTCTTGAATTCTTTTTATTATTATTATTATTATTATTATTATTATTATTATTATTATTATTATTGTAAACCGACTTTAATTTCTATCCTTCCTCCATACCGTCGTTACACAAATACGCATATGAGCTGTCAAAATAACTCCATAGAATCTGTTACCTATACTGCATGGATTATTACTGATACTGATAACAGCAGTAATACTGAATAGAACTGGAACAATCTGCACACAAAAAATATAGGCTTAATGCGTTGTAAATTATGTTGAATTTTATAATCTGTATTATTAATACAGACATAAAATAATGTAGGCTAATACAAAATTACAACAAATTCTCTTCATTTATTTCGTTGCATTATGGAATTATTTGGCTACTGGGACTATGGATTATTCCAGTAATACATGAACCAATATAGGCTAACTGGCTATACACAATTTTTAAATGTATAATAAATATGATATATTAAATACTACATTACAGTATAAATGTATTATTATTATTATTATTATTATTATTATTATTATTTAGAAATGCATGTCTTCGTTTTGATGTCTATGCACCTTTAAAGCTTTTACTGCTTTTTTTTTTTAAATAAGTAGCCTACAGAATATAGCATCCTAATTATTCCCATTTTATTATATACCTTTTGTATTAAGAGTTCACTATTTATACAGTAATGCATAACAGCAACATTCACTTCCTCCAGTGCAGTGGTTGATGGAGTGGGAAGCTTCCGTACCTGGTGAACACGTCGGGGTAGTGCGTTTTTTGGAAGGCCCTTTCCAGTTCCTCCAGCTGGTAGCTGGTGAAGGTGGTCCTGTATCGGCGCTGTTTGCGTTTCAGCATGCCTTCCTCCGAGTCGCTGCCCGCGGACAGACACACGCTGTCCTCTCCGTCCTTGACGTCGGCGTCGTTGCGCGGGCTCTGCCCGTCTTTTGGAGACAGACCGTGCTCTCCACACGCTTCCTCCTCTTCCTCTTCCTTCACCGATTCCTCCTCGAACTTGAGAGCTCCGAGCTCGGCCAGCTCTTGGGCCTGGCGGTCTGGACTGCGCGCCGCGTTCTCCCGGTACGACTTGCTCCGACTGATGCTGACCTGCGGGGCCTGGCTGATTTTCAGACCTTCGCATCCATGCTCCAGCTTCTCCTGTTCGTGAAAACCTCTACCGGTGTCCAAGTATTTCCCCCCGGGGCCGTAGAGCCGGCGCAGTTTGGGCGGTAGGTGCATGTCTGACTCAAACGAGTTCTCTTTGGTAGAGACTGGCAGGGAAAAGGTACAACACAAGAACTTGAATTGTAGGAACTCACTGATTTCAGAAGAGCTCATTGAGCATCTTAATCTAACTGTTTACTATGGGAACATAGTTATGACTTATCTGAGTTTTTACGACATATCAGGCAGTTTAGACCACAATTTGCTTTTCGAGGCAGAGCAATTAAGAGACAAATACCGACTTTTGAACCAATTTCTGTAGGATATATGTAACTACACTTTTAATTAGATTTTTTTTCTTATATAGAACGTTGGCTGCTACCACTCAGACCCTTTAGATGTAGGGTATAAGTGAGGTTTCAGTAGATGAAGCTTCTGTAATTTTCTAAGACAGGTTGAAATGGTGTGATAACCAATATCATGTTGACATACTCAGTTATTTATGAAGCCAAGCTGCGGTGCTTTTATAGATTTAACAGTGGTCGTACCTTCAGAGCATCAAGCCAAATTCACATGTGGAAACAGCTTGTGCTCTGGTTTATAGCAGGGATCCCATTTCCAGTGTGAGGGCCAGAGTCCAGCGCAGCTTGGCCATGTTTATGCTCATAGACACTCGAATTCCGTGTTAACTAAGCGTGTTAAGGATCAGAGAGATCACCTGAGTGCTGGACCCGGCACTCTGTGCCCTTACCATATCCTCCATAGCTTATTATATAGGCTACAAATCTCTTCTCACATTAACAGTACGAAAAGTAAGTGCGTGACTTACCATCGGAAGTCTGCTCAGTGCTCAGGTCGCAGTGCTAAACTTTGCGTTCCCACCAGTCTGACTTTGCACGGACTCCTCCTGCCCAGTATACTCTCGATACAGTAAGAGGACAGCACTGGGGATTTGCTCTTACACTCGCTCCTCTCGTGCACGTCTTCGTCGAACTGACTGCTCATTTTGCCTCCTCTCTTTCTCTCCCTTCTCTTCGACTGACTTTTGCTCTTGTCCTGTAGAAGCGAGCGCTCAGTCTGTAACCTGAGTGCGTGTGAGAGTGTGAGAGTGAGCGAGAGAGAGAGAGAGAGTGTGTGTGTGTATGTGTGTGTGTGTGTCTCTCTGTGTGTAATGATAAAGTGCGGAGCTCCGAGCCGCTGCAGCTCCACTCTCCATTCTGCCGCACTGACGTGGAGCGACGCTCTGATTGGCTCCCGCGGGGTAAAAGGGGGATCTTTGGTTTTTCTATTAAAGTTCAGCTCGAGGGACAGAGATTAGACAGATTAGACGGATTATTCCACTAAAACCAGAGACTGAACCGGCCCAAACTTCAGATCCAAATGTAGAAATGTATCCAAGAAATCCGTCTGAACACGAGCTCTGTACATAAACGTGCATTATAACATCATATACCTGATTTATGGTTCGTTTCTCTGTCATAACTGGATGTGAAATTATTTAGAGAATATAAGGGAATTAATTAAAAAAAACAGCATTTATAACAGTAAGGATATTAGAACTATTTAGCTAGTGCTAACAACGACAAAAACGACAGTTAATGACAACAATAATGAAAAAATGAATAAGAGTAATAATACATAATATTGTTAGATAAATATAACTGAGGATGGAGGAAAAGAAAACGGTGTAAAAATGCAAAATGTGTATTTTATAATAATATTATGCTGTTAATAATGTTAATTTTTTAAAAATGTTGTTAATATACCAACACAACAGTAATAATATAATAATAGAATATGCTATAAATTAAGATAAAAATAATATGCTGTTATGTAACAACAGCAACAACCATAATAGAAATATAATCATATAAAAATACTATTATTAGTAATACAAAAATGCCATTATAATGATAAAATAATTTGCTATTATTATTATTATTATTATTATTATTATTATTGTTATTATTATAACAATAATAAAATAATTTATACCGTTTTCTCAAACAAAATATTATTTTCTATTGTTTTTTGTTGTTATTCTTCTTCTTCTTCTTCTTCTTCTTCTATTATTATTATTTATTATTATTATTATTATAGTATAATAATAGCAATAATAATAACAAGGTAATGGTAGATAACTGTGATCATAAAATGTAAAAATGTTACATGCTATTAAAGTAACGATAATATTATATAGCCTATTATAAAAATAACATATTCATTTTTAATAAAGAATAATAATACAGCTACTGGTGAAGATCATTTTTACAAACCACGTAACTATAAAAATGGAAATCTATTAGATTAGGCTGCACCCTCTGAAAATTGTATCTCAACATTCATCCAATGATTTGAAGGAACTGGTGTCTGTTTCCTTTGTACTGCGCTTCTCACCAGATTTTTGCGAACATTAGCATTTTCGAACTGGTACAAATTCAGATTCCATCAGGGAGATTGCTCTAAGCGTTCTTGCTGATAAATGGCACTGTACATTATATTGTACAAAGCCGGTATCATAAAGCAGAGGATGAGGACTGACTGAGAGAAATCTTGACTGTAGTGTGCTCAGGTCCCCCCTAACACCCCCTTCCTACCCCCCTCTAATTGGCGGTCCTCTGTAATGGCTGGAGCGATCAGATAGGCTCAGATGGCTGAAGCTGGGGATAATGGGCCGCAGGTAACTGGACTCAGAGGCCTGGAGAGGTAGATTGAGGAGTCTATTTAACCTGCTGTGGATGGCCTGACCCCGCTTAAAGCCATCATAAAAGCATCGTGGCTCTTTTTTTTTCCAGAATTCAATCCCAAAACTTCAACAAGCTGCAATTTACTCTCTCCTTTCAAAGCGCTATATGGATCCGAGTTACTCTGTTACTGCCTGTGAGGAGGCACATAAAAAATAATTATGAAATCCCGAGAAAACACACAGTCGAAAGAAAAGTACTGCGTTGACCTTAATTTGGCCTGCGCAGATAAACGCGTTGTTTGTTAGCGCGATCGAAGGGCCCTGTTACCTACACGCACTTTTAGTGTAAACGTCGCGCGCTTGTTTGCTCGCGCGCCGTGACAGCAGGCAGTCTGTCGCTCATTTGCAATTATCCACTAGCGATGTAATTAATATCCAGATACAGACAGCAAATTTGTGTGTCACAAATACACTATTGGTACAAACTTCTGGGTATTTGCAAAAGGAGATCAACAGACTAATGACAATAATAACAATATAAAAGATTTTGCCTTGGTCCCAAACAGGCGCGCGATGCAGACCCGTATTTAAAGTCGCTATGTAATTTGGGGCCACAATTTGATTCATTTATACGCACTCTGTTATTAACCCAAGAAAAGAAATGTCAGGGACTATTACCGCCAGCAGGATATCCGCGCTTTGTTTAAATGCACTAATTACAAGCGAACACGTTTGAGAGGAAAAAAAGACGCAATTTCCACACTTTCAGCTTCCAGTGGGCTATTTAGCGCAAAACGAGCAGGCCACTTGTTAGTGCGGCTGTCCGTCAGTCTGGAGCTCCTGCATTTACCCGATGCTACTGTGTGTCATATTTTCACAACAAGCCTAACTTGATAATTCGTACAACAATCTGCTATGATGTGGAGATCATTTCCACTGGCCTGCTATTTCCCTTCTGAGTCTCACAAGGCATTGTATCACATTAACACCTGGTGGTCGAACTGAGTCCAGCTGCACACTGTCCATGTGTTATACATTCACCGGACACTTTAATAGGTACAACTGTTCAACTGCTCCTTAACGCAAATATCTAATCGGTGCATGGCAGACATCATCAAGACGAACTGCTGAAGTTCAAAACGAGCATCAGAATGGGGGATTGGTAGAAGGTGATTTAAGGGGGTTTTGAACGTGGCATGGTTTTTGGTGGTTTGCTTAACGGGTTGGTATTTCAGAAAACTGCGGATCTACACCGGGATTTTCACACACAGCCATCTCTAGAGTTTCCAGAGAATGGTCCGAAAAAAGGGGAAAATATCCAGTGAGGGGAGTTTCTCTGGTGAAAATGCCTTGTTGATGTCAGAGATCAGAAATAGAATGCACAGACTGGCTCGAGCTGATATAAAGACAACTGTAACTGAAATACCCACTCGGTGTAGAACAGGATCTCTGAACAATATGTCAAACCTTGAAAAACAGATGGGCTACAACAGCATCAGCTAAGAACAGACAACTGAGGCTACAATTCACATGGGTCTCAAAGCAATTGGACAACAGTAGATTGCCTGGCCTGATCAGTTCTCAATTTCTGCTGCCAACATTCGGATAGTTATGTCAGAATTTGGCCGTAAACAACATGAAAGCATGAATCCGTTCTTGCCTTGTATCAGCGGCCTACTGGTGTTGACATAATATATTGTTGTTGGCACACTTGGGCCCCGCAGTATCAACTGAGCATCGTCTAAACCCCACACAGCCTACCTGAGCATTGTTGCTGACCATGTCCATCTCTTCTGATGGCTACGTTCAGCAAGATAATGCACAATGTCACCAAGCTTAAATCATCTCAAACTAATCTCAACGCTGTCAATCAACTCAAATGTATAATCTGGTCGAAGAGAAAAGCCAATTGAACCCAACACATGTGGCATGAAACTGGAGAACCAGAGGACAGCTTGAGAATTTGCAAGCTACAAACAGGCAGCAGTCCCAGGCCGGACTGGAACCCAGGGTCTCCAGATTCGTGAGGTGACAGTGCTCGTTAGGGTGGTTGGTAGTTAAACAATGTCATAATAGTACTTGCCCAGTAAAAGTTAATGGCTCCTGCAGTCCCAGCCCTGATACCCTGTCACCTGTCGGAACCCTTGAGCAAAAGCGGTTGCTACATTGTAGGATTGGAATTGTATCAGCTGTAGGTGGCTCTGGATAAGGCTTTTTGTTAAATACTGTCACACAGCGCCAACACAGGTTCAGAGCCTGAGTGTGTGACATCTGTAATGAGACTCTTTAAAATGCCATCAAGGCATTGGATGATGCATATGTTATATCTGAGCAAGTATCATTGTTAAAATATTGCCCGTTTCAAATTGCGTTTCAGTGCCCAACATAGCCACTATTTGGGCGTTTCTAGATACTTGTTGTAATGGGGCACACACAGAATTTAGAGGGCACAGCTGTACCCCTGTCTGCTTGGGCAATCAGTCGTAGGAACACAACTGTGCATAAAAAATAAGCCTGTTAAATGCTAACTAGATTAAGCGATTTAACACTGAAGTGGGCATTGACTCAGCCATGGATGAGAAACAACGAACAAACCAAATAACTTTTATTAATTCCTTTTATTTTTTATGCTTAACCTTTTGCTGCTTCAATGACTTTGGCTTAGCGGTCTAATATGTATATTTGGTAGGCTATACAGTTATTAACATAGAGCTATGAGCTATCATACATTGTCTGCAGCGTTTACTGAGTTTTAAATAGATCAGATCAAGCTCTGATCCAAGGAAGGATAATCTGGAGCAGATGTGTTGTATTATAGTTGGAACTCATCACTGGAAGTGAAAGTGGATCTAAAAGAACAGAGGTGGTAATCACTGGACCAATAAGGGCGCCCTCTACTGGCGGTTCTAACTCCAACAAGAGGTGTGAAAAGGGTTTGCTTAATATACACAACCTGTTTATAGTTCTTGCTTATAGTTCTTGTGCGAGAATACCCGAGCATATTCCGCTTCTGTTTTCTAAAAAAATGTCACCCTTACAAAAATTGACATTGTTTTGTATGATATGATCTTTTGGCCAGGTCACTTTAATGTCCTAGAGAACACTGGGAAGGTTGAACTTTTTTTTCCAACTGTTTAAAAATGCATGCATTACATTAGGAGGAATGGGAATGTATTGCCTCAAGACGTTATCTGCAGTTAACTGTGTGTTAACATCCCTTACTATATTGGCCTACAAGCGATTGCCCGCCATTCGACCAAATGTTTGCAAAATGACAGTAAGTTAGAAATGTCCTGTCTAGTCGATAAGATCAGTTAGATGAGTCGAGTATATACGGAAAACACTTGGGTACTGTACAAAAGTCTTAGGCCACCATTAAATTTTTTTTTGCTTAATCAATTGTATAATGACCATATATAATCAATTTTTTTTTCAGTCTCTTTATTAATATAAAAACTATAAATGCGTGTGTGTGTTATATAATATATATATATATAAAAAAATTCTCAACAAATGGCTTCTGTATTTAGTGTGACCTCCCCGAAAAAGTATTTTCTTGTCTGCTACCCTTCAAAAATACCATTCCTGACCAAACTTCTTTGAACTGTAGACGGGTCAGCTTGGCATCCCAATGAAGCTGCCAGATTGGGGAGGTCACTGGAAATACTTGCCTGATTATTCAGTTTGTCAATAGTGCACACAAATTTCCCGTGTTTTCTGGTTGCATTCTAATAAACAGATGGCAAAATAGTGGTCATTCTACCATTGGTAAAACAACATATCTAAAGGTGGCCTAATTCTTTTGAATTGTAGTGTCGGTCGCCCTGGCCTTTACAGTCTAAAGGAAGACTTCCAGTCCACGCTAGAAGGCTTCACCTGGATGACTCTCAAACTTGAATTAGTGACTCAACGTGCGTTTGGTCTCCACGGATGGCAGTAGGCCTAAATGACAAGGAATATGATGCAGGAGATAATGCCGTGTGCTTATTAAACGCTTCATTTGGGGGTTTTTCCCACATGCTGACCGGCTGCTCGGTGTCTCTGCTGCTCGCAGCAGTGTATTTGGAAGTCACATTGCTGACAGTTCATTCCACTCGCTGGAACTTAATTGGATGCTGCTCTCTCTGGAAGGGTGAACAAAGACAGAGGGAGAGAGAGGGAAAGAGAGCGCGTAAGCAAAGTTAATTAGCGGTTATTAACACTCGGCATAATGAGGGTGCGAGGGAGTCAATTTAATGACTTTGTTAGCCCAAGTTTAGAATGACAGGCGATGGTCGCAACAACAATAGCGATCCCGAGCCACAGTCATCATCCGTAATTTTCTAACGGCAGTACGCTCTAATAAAAACAAAAGCTCTCTAATTTCGCTCAACTGACTCGATAATTTGAAATTATTGAAAAAAAGCGGATGACTCAAACATTTAAACCCAAGATTAGCCTTTCCTCCATGATAAATAGTGCCGCACAGCCAGACTCCAGTAACGCTTGTGTATTTATTTAGCCTTCACCACATTGGTGCTTTTTCTAATAGTATCACTCTTGCTCACCATCTGCAGCCTTTGTTGGACTGACAGGGGCTCAGTGATATTCTAAACGAATACAAGTTAACACAACACGTGCATTTCCACAAATTTAGCAAACCACAAGCTATGAGGCCCTCCATAAACTCTGCTGGACCCTCTGAAAAGGTGAAGAGAACTTATCAAACATGACATCAACAGAATTTGATTGGGGTGCCCAAAATTTTCACGTGGTTACAGGTTACAGACTGTAGCTTACAGGTTTCCTATATTCGTACGGACACACAATAGAGATGGGGGAGTCAGACTTTTTTAAGGTCTTGAGACTTGCTTGGCTAACACTGATTAAAGTACTTTTTGACTTTGTATTCATGACTTAAGACTCGTCTTAGAATTGAAAGATGATTCGAAATGACTTGATTTTTATTATTTTAATAATTGCATTTTAGGTTTTGAGAAATTAGACATTTGGGATTTTTTTTGCTGAAATATTACTGGATGTTTTCTGTTTCAATGTGTTCAAACCCAGCAACTTATCATAACGCAGACAACCAGCAGAAACAAATGTACAAAGAAGCTCGTAACATGGACTTGCTATTCCAAAAATATAATGTTGTTGATGAAATTAGTAAAAAGAGAACAGTCATATGCAAAATCAGCAACATGACCACCACAACATCCAACTGCTTCCAACATTACAAAACCCACAAAGAAAGGGAGGTGACTGTCTTTTAAGATCACATTTGAGCTAGTCAAACATTAGCAGGAAAGATTAAGTTAGATTAAATTTAAGATATGTTAATTTGATTTCAAAATAAAATGCAACTCTTAATTACCACTGTCTTTTGGCTGATTTAGTGAAAGCTGGAGTTAGAACATCATAATTTTTGACTTAAGATTTATAGTATGGACTTGAGTTATTTGAATATTGCCACAGCAACTTGAGACTTGTTTGTGAATTGAAGGTTAATACTTGAGACTTGTTGTGACTTGCACACATTCTTTCTTTTAATATTTGATTAAAAATGTGACTCTAGTGAAATAAAATAAAAACACAAACTCTGCTAAGAACAGTCTTAGATTTTGAATACAACACATTTCTGCTCATTCTAATACATAACTTTTAAAACATTGGAAATGAAACTGAATACAAAGAGAGATAGTCCTAAATATACATGCATCCACACACGGAATTTGGAGTGGCACAGCTATACTCCTCTGCTTGGCAATCAGACAAAGGGGCACAATTGTGTATAAAAAACAAGCCTGTTAAAAACTAATGATTTAACACTAAAGTAGGCATTACTCTGCCATTGATGAGAAATGAAGAGCAAATTACCACTAAAAATTTTTGTAATCAATTTCATTAATTTTGTTTATGCTAACATAACTGATGCCTTGAATCAGTTGTCTAGTATGCACTTTTGGTAAGCTATGTGGTTCTAAGTGGGCAAGACATAGAGCTACGAGTTATCATTACCTTGTCTGCAGCTGACTGACTTTCTATTTGTGGTTGTCCATTACTGTAACAAAAAAAAAAGCCATAGCCCTTCAAGCTTTTGGAAAGATGCTGGGGCACTATGGGAAATGTAGTGCCTGTAATGAATTTGCGTGGCATATCCTGTAGTTCTGCTCAACAATCCAGGATAAAACTGACTTTTCACCGCCATGATTTTAGTGGGGCACAGAAACGTTATCTATCTATCCATCCATCTATCCATCCATCCATCCATCCATCTATCTACACAGTTTTTGGAGCTTGACATTGAAGACTGTTGTGTTTCTCTTTGTTTTCTCGGGTGACCTCAGATCCATCTGTGTGCTGAAGAGCAGCTGCTGCTCCTCTGGTCTTCAGATGGAAGTTTCCTAAGATTGCATTTTGCGCATCATTTCATAAATAGAATGTATATATGCGCCCTGTGTAGATTAAGCGCTCGTATCGACTCGGGGAGCGCGAGGCGCGGAATGGACTTTTCTCCGGCGCACGCGGGGCAGAAGGTCACGCGCAGTTCTGTTCATTATGGTTCGAGCACTGAGCGCGTGGCGCTGCGACCCTGGAGCCTCGCTCTGTGTGTGTGCGTGTGCGCGCGTGTGTGTGCGCGGCCTTTTATTGATGAGCGCGCGGAATGAAGCGCAGTCCTTTATTAAGTTAATCAGAGTAATGCATGCAAATGATGCTTCTTCTAGCGAGCTTATCAAAAACCTTATCAACGAGCTCTCCCCTCGAATTGGAGAAAGAACATGCGCTTATTCACTTAGCGTCAATATCGCGCACAAACAGCACCATGCAAATGAAAGCTGATTAGAGCAAATGAGGGATAAGCTGCTATTTGACCTTGTCTGAGTTTTATGTAAATTGACGAAAACGACACAATGAAGCAAATGTCATTTAGAAGATATTCATATAAAAGCGATTAATCAACATGTTTTAACGAAGTAGTCACGTTAGATGCTAAAGTTTGTGCACCCCAGATCTTAGTTCAGCTCAGTTTGCTCAGTGAAAGGACTTCACTTATACAGGAAGTATGACATAGCAATGCAATGTGTATTACCGACGTTTTGAACCATAAAACGGGACGTGTACAAACATGTTTTTGTAAAGTGCCAGAACTTATTTGACTTGTGGTTCATTAAAACGTACCGATGTGAGGAAAAGTGTTATATTCCAACGTTGGCCATTTAGCAGGATTACACAGACGTTTGCGGTAGGTTAGCCTACTGTAGATGCAGCTATTAGCATAATCTGTATTTTAATAGGGTGCCACGATGTATACCATTGAGATATGTGTTTTTGTACAATATATGTATTATGTATGTATTATATTACTATTATACTATTATATTATACTATTATATATGTATTATATGTAGGCCAGTTATATTACGTGAGTGTTAGGCTATATCAATATTACATTATATTAATATATGTGTTAATACTTGGTATGTTCCCCTTGGCTGTAATCATAGCTTGACCTTGAGCTGCTTGGATTCTACAGGTTTGTTCAAAAACTGAAGTTGCACGTTATAAAGCAAGATTTCACAAAATTCCAAAGAGCATCATGTTACTAAATGCGTTGGTTTCTCTGCTTTTATCTGTATCTGGTATCAGTATCTGGTCTATCCGTGGGACCAGATATTAATAAATTCAGAAATGCCTGTATTTGTGTCCAAGGATAAAAACAGAAGCATTTTCAGTAGTGTGTGTGATATATATATATATATATATATATATATATATATATATATATATATATATATATATATATATATATATAATATATATATATAAACATAGACATAATTAGACATAAACTACGGGACTTAATTGATTCCGCTTAATGACGGCGCACTACCTTTTTCATAAGATATAGGTCCTATATACATTTTAATTCACGTAATATAAATTTAACATATATAATTTCTAACTAACTGTAAATATCTAAGGACCTATTTATTCAAACAGATCTCTTGTGTATGATCATCTAGCTTCTTACAGAGCTTCACTGACATCTAGTGGATTACAGTGTTATGCTAGTGACTGCCTTGTATGCAGTTCTGTGATTTTACAGTAACAATTATAGTAAACCACTTAAGATCAGATTTATGTGATTTATTTCAGTGAATATGTTAGTGTGCTCTTTATAGCCGTTGTATCACATTAATGTTCCCTCGTGCATCTGGACGTCATCTCAAGTGGAATTACTTCCTCCGTGGATTTTGAAAATAGCATTCTGGGGTGTAGCCTGCGACGAGTAATCGCTTCATGTGGCCACGGTTTTGGGTTTATCCAGCACTGCTCCTGTCACTGAGCTTCCCTCCACACGAAGCCATTTAGTTATTCTCTCTCCTCTCCTCTCTCTCTCTCTCCTCTTCTCTCTCTCTCTCTCCTCTCTCTCTCTCTCTCTCTCTCTCTCTCTCTCTCTCTCTCTCTCTCTCTCTCTCTTCGCTCTCTCTCTCTCCTCTCTCTTCTTCTCTCTCTCTCTCTCCTCTGATGGTCTCTGTGCCATAAGGATGCCGGGGTGTCTCGCAGTAATCATATTTATTTTGCCTCTTCTGTAGCTGAAAGCTGAAAGAGGTTGGGGTCTATTAAAGGTGAACGGCAGAGGTGCGCACGGACACTTTCATTTGCTTCTCGGTGTGAGTGTGCTTGTGTGAGATACAAATCGAATTTGTCAGGCCAACACATGGAGCATCAGATGGGCATCCAGAGAGGGCCAGGTATTTTATGGGGATGAAGTGGAGGACATCATTAGGTCCACGGTGACCCAGAGACTCAGGGCGGAGGACTTGCCTGCCTCCATAGCTCTCCAGACCAATTTACAGAAAGAAAACCATTTGGATCCTTGACTGAAGGTCTGAACGGCTCAGTAGGGGTGTAGAGGGGAATTTAGTGAAACGCTGCAATCTATATTGGATTTGTTCCTGTTCTATCTCCAGGTGCTTGGGGCCCCCTGCTGTGAGGAAGTCATGACAGTAAATTCTGTGTGTATAAGGGGGTCATGCTAGAATCACCCGCTGACAGATGAGACATCATTCAACTCACCTCTACCTCTTTTATTTCCCCTGTCTTGTTTCAATCTCCCCAGCTTCTGTTTGTCGGACTCCCCTACATTTTCTCTCTGTTACATAAATCATACAAATGGTTATGGAACCCATGAATGACTATTGTAGTTGTTCTGGTACTGTCTCTGAGAATGAATCCTGTTCTGAAATCTCTTTGCATCTCTGCTGCTGTCTAGCTACCTCACCATACCATATAGAGCCACAAAAGCATTTTACTCAGTGACATATATTGATTGTTGCCCTGGTGTTGGGCAGGTGGTGGCCAGTTTAGAAGGAGGAAGGTGCAAAACTACAAGCTGTCATTTATTTCTCAGAGCCTGATGGAAACTCGGGTTTGATTGATTGATTGATTGATTGTACTCCAGCTCATCAGATTTCAGGGGTAACCAGTTCTACCTTGGGTACCACTCTTGCTCTGTCTTTGCTTTCACTCAGAATTCCATCTAATAACACAGATCCTAATCAATCTACAAATATTGGCAGTACAGTGGGTAATACTGAAGAACTCTTGTTTTTACAGTACCACTATCGTTTGATAAAACTCCATTGATCAGTTTGTCCAATATCTGCCCTTCTGGAGTTCCCTTAGGCAACTGGATGTGCTGTTATAGTGAAGTAAAAAAAATCTATGAGAAACAACTTCTCCTTCACAAACTCCCGTTAGGAGAATTCTGAGTACTGAGGTGCTTAGCATATAAAACTTGGCTGTGCTACACACTGAGGTCCAAACTACCTTTGAAAGCAATGTTAGAACAGGAAATATTCAGTGTCATGCTTGTTGGCTAATCATTGCTAGACAAACTCTCAATGCTAGACAGACTCTCAGTGTCCTAGCTCCTCACCTTTCATAAGATGTCTGAAATACTTAGCTTCTGGTATACTTCCTCTGTCCTTTGTATATATTTTTGTCGACTTTATCTTGAAGCTCTTGTTATTTCTCGTTATTATATGTGCTTTTGGCATCAAACGAAGGTTTTTCTTAAACGTTAGTTTCTAGCCTAATAGGCAATTAATACTTCATTGAGTACCTGGATCATGGCACCTTCAGCTGTTTTCACATTTTGTAAGTTGCACTTTATAACAGCATCTGTCAAATGACTAAATGTAGCCAATACAACTACTGTCTTGTAGTAGTAGCGGAGGAAACCAGAGTACTTGGAGGAAACCCATGTGGCCATTGGTAGTGCATGGCAGTCTCCACACAAACAAACAACTGGAAGTGGTGTTGTAGTACTTGAGTCCAGTCTTAATCTCGAGAAAGTACACAAACAGTCTTGGGTTAAGGTGGACTCTGAAATTGTTGTCAAGAATAGCCATCCAGTGTGTCTGAAGAAATGTTAATTATAAACTGAACATTTTTTTCCTGTTATTACGAATTATTATGAATGTCAACAATTCACTCAAACAGAATAAATCAGTTCTTTCTCTACAGGCCTAAATAAAATCTGCACTATGATTGACTAACAGGGAAAAATAAGTTACTGCTCTTCTCATTCAGTGTCCAATCAATGAACACGTTTTATTTTGAATAGTCTGACTTTAAGACTGCAAGTGTACATTTTTGCCTGCTCATTTTACTGATAGCTTAGGATAGTTTTTGTCTGAGGACAGAATGAAATGTTATTATTATATTTTCACATTTAATAATAAAAATGGATAGAACAGATGTGGTTGTCTGTATTCCGTTGACTTTGTGTTGACATTGCATTAGTTTGACTAATACTATAATATAATAATAATTAATAATATTTTTGCGCTATTTGTTATTGAATGTTATATTTGCCTTGATCTTGACTCGGACTCGATGTGTCCCGGTCTTGGTGTTGACTTGGACTCTACTCTAGCGATCTTGACTGCAACACTAACTGGACGTAACAGAACAGGGTTGATCAGTTCATGTGAGGTTGTCAGTAGATCAGTATTGGGTTTTAACCAATACTCAGACCTCTAACTCTGTAGTGTTGAGAATGGAAAGAAATATTATCAGTGAGCCTACCTTCTGAGGTAATGGCTACCTCATGACACGCAGACAGTACACTCAGGCAGACCTTTTTTCAGAGCATCCAACGGCAACTGACAGTGGAATCCCCAAGTCAAGTAATTATATTTGTCTGCTCATGCATGTGTGTGCATGTGTATTTATTGCTGTTATAAAAATGCATCTGTATAACCAAATGATTCTAAAGCAATTTTCTCTGTGGGAAGAGTGTGTAATTTTCTATTTGGTGACATTCTGGTGTGTAAGAAACTAGGAGCTTCTGATAAGAGGCAGCTCAGGAGTGTGAGTGAGTTCGTGCATGTGCGCGCGTGTGTGTGTATAGTGCTTTAATGGCCGGAGTGGGCGACGGAGGGGAGAGGTGTCTGTGAGGGCACCATTTAATGACTCCAGAATAATTCCTTTCTCATTAGTGGGAGCTCGGAGGAGCCACCAGGGCTTGAACTACCAGAGCATAGCGTGAAGCAACAGTCTTTATCTCTGTATTATTGCATTTGCATAACATTATGGCCCCCGCAGGAAAGAGTCCACTCTGAGGGCTGCCTCCACTCTATTTTAAAAGGGTATAGTGGACGTCCTTGCAAATCTAATCAGAAATGGAGGTGGCGGCCGTGCCGGTGTTGTAGGAGGGTGAGCGCAGATTAGGTACACAACGTGACATGCGGGGGAAGAACTTCGGAGTTACAAGAGCTATTAGAGCGCCGTTTAAGTAATTTCTCGAAGACTGTTCTCATGGTTCATATCTCAGTCTGACGAATAATAAAGTATATTAGTAAACTCCTGGACCAACACAAACCAGAATAGATGTGATGTGCCTTTGGTAGATAAGATGATCGGATACATTCTTCCAAAATATATTCAGTCAGATGATGGTGGTTAAGAGCGCCAACTAACATGTTGAACCAAAATCTTCCATCAGTGTTTGGGTGAGATCTGGTGACCTAGAACGCCATATCTCGTCAAATCATCCAGTGACCCTTGCATGGGTGAACTGTCAACTCCCAACAGGATATAAATCTTCTTGATTGTAGGAAGTCAGATTATCTTTGTATCGATTTTCATTGAGATTTCCATCAAGGGGAACAATTGAACCCAAACCCTAAAAGCATAGCAGACATATTGTATCCCTTCACTTATTTAGGGTTTTCCTTTATTTCTCTTACTCACTTTTTCTTTCTCGTTTCTACTTTCTCTACAGAATTTCTACACGTGTTCCCCAATGCAGACTTATCCTGTTCTGATGGCCTCAATATTGAGTCCTTTGATAGAAAAGTAAGTAAGCCTTATTTCAAAGCTATTTATCAGCATGTATGTAGTTTTGTTCAAATGAGGGAGCAGCACCAAGGTGTGTTCTATA
>JAJAGP010003186.1:0-81539 GCA_025084515.1 Ancistrus triradiatus
TGATCTGTGATCTTGCCAATGGGTTCCTCACTGATCACCTGTTGGGCTGGTGTTTTTTCTACAAAGTGTACCTGTGATGAAGACACCTGAGGTTCTACAATGCCATTTTCAGTCACTAAGGTATCCAAATTGGTCTGCGCTGTCTCAGCAGCAGGCAAAAGTCCTTCTATTGTATCCAGAGTATCCAGAGTTGGCTCCTCGCTTTGGGTTATATGCTTTTTATCTAATATTTCTGCAGGTGTTTTTGGTTCTTCCTCCTTCTCAACGTGTTCGTCAAGAGCTTCCTGCATTGTGTTCGTCTCTTTGACAATCTCAACCATATCCTTCTGTGTGTGGTCACTCAAATTTGCCTCCTCAGCTGGAACCTCTGTCGATGCACCTTGGACTGTCTTTGCTGTTTCGTCCTTTTGTATTAACGCATCAGCTATTAGATCCTCTGTCTTATCTATGGCTACAGCTGTATCGGACACTGCTGGTTCTTTCCCCGGTGCATCACTGACTTCAGTGGCGAGAACCTGGGAATTCCGATCAACGTTCTTTGTTTCTGCATCTTCTATGGCTGTAACAGTTGCCTCCACTAGTTGTTCTGCCGCTTTGGACACGGGTGAGGCACTTTGTGCAGAAAGGGAGACTTCAGTGTGAAGGATTGGGATTATAGCAGAATAGGAACTCTGAGGAACATGTGAGCCTGAAGATTTCGGAGAGGCCATTGGCTGGGTGGTGACCCCATCTTTCTCTTGGGTAACATGTTCTTCAGTTTTACTGATGGAAAAACAATAAGAGGAGATTAAATTATCTGACTCACAAGATGCTGCCTACAGGATGCTGGCTGGACATTTCTGGTTGGTGGACTATTTTCAGTCCAGCAGTGACACTGTGGAGTTTAAAGACTCCAGCAGCACTGCTGTTCCTGATCCAATCATACCAGCTCAACGCACACTGACACACCACCACCACATCAGTGTCACTGCAGTGCTGAGAATGATCCACCACCCAAATAGTACCTGATCTGTAATGGTCCTGACCATTAGAGAACAGAGTGAAGGGGATGAACAAAGTAATCACAGTCATACCACAATACTATTTAAGTACTATACTAATCCTATATTTTATTTATTTTATGTTCTCTCTTCTAATTTTTTAATTAGCATTTGTGTATTTAAACTATTACTATGAGCTTATTTATTAGGTAACTTTATGTCTTACACATAACATCTGGGCTGACCAAGGAGGTTGGGTCTCTTTTTGAGCCCTGGTCCTCTCAAGGTTTCTTCCTTAAAACATTTCCCGAGTTTTTCCTTTCCATTGTCGCCCTAGGGTTGCTCAACTGGGGCTGTGTCCCTAAATATTTGGAAAGCTGCCTTGATATAATGTCCTATTGTAAAAGCCATTATATAAATTTGACTTTTTTTTTCCTGAACCTGAACATCTGCAAAAACTGTTTAATGTGGTGTTAACTGCATGCTGATGACAAAAGTATTAGAGATGTTTTAGAATAGCAATATCTAGGGTAACTTGAGTCAGGTGTCACACAGGTATGATTGGTCATGTCAGAGAGAGGGGAGGCTTAAAAATGACCCCTACCCAGCAGTAAGATCAAGCCCAAGATAAGTAGGGTTGCAATGGATTTAGAAATACTTACTCTGTGATACTGATATATGATCATATTGTAAATCATGGTATCTATTTTCTTCTGATCTTTTACAGTTGCATCATTTGTTTGTTTATCTAAAAACTGTTACATCAGCATAAATGGCTAGTCATCACAGGAGCAATGTTACAACAATACTAATCAGACACTCACACTGGGGATCAATTTAGAGCTACCAATTGACCTAATGTGAGTCTATGGAATGTGGGAGGAATTTGTAGTAAAGCCACATGGACATTGGGGAGGTTGGGGGCACGCAAACTCCACACAGGTGTTGGCTGACTCCAAGGTTGAGACTGAACTGGGGATCTCTGGAGCTGTGTGATAACCTTGCCTCCTAAATTGTGTAGATGCTCTTATCCAGAGGGCAACTAATACTAAGACCTAGAACTAATACAATCTTAAAGGGTATAATCCATGCAACTGAGAGTTAATGGCACCCATCAGTGGCAGCTTGGAACTATGGGACTTTCCAGTCAACAGCTCATTTAACTTTATCACCACAACAGATCAGACTGGCATAAACAAATATTAAAGATCTGTTATTTCACCTCTCCTTGTCCGCCAGAACTGGACTGATGGCACCTTCTTCACTTCCTTCCGCCTTGGCTGAAGCCTTCGATTCAGATGATTTTAGAAGGCCCTGCACCTCATCCACATTGTGATCACACAACTTCGCTGGTGGACAGCACAAGAGGTTTCCCATTTTTCTGGTGTTTAAGGGCTTTTGATAAATCCACAATGATCCCAAACGTTGCTTCACTACACTTCTGCTCAGACTCGATTAAAGGCAACACTTGGCAATATCCCATTAGAGAGAGACAAGTTTTTCATGTTCAGATCCTCAGTGTTGCGTCCTGTACTGCATACGAACATATGAAATGAAAGTATCCAGGTTGTCATCAAGCCTGTTGAAACACAAAATTAAATCAGTTAAGTCATTTGGGCAGCCCTCAAGCATCTTACCGAGCAGGTTCCTACAAACACCCAGATGAAGAGCAGACCAAGATAACGAAACCCATGTCAGTAGATTAAGAACCATCATGTTAATTCAGCAAAATGAATCATTTTAGAACAATGCTGACTGGATACTTGACAAATAATAAGCCACAGTGACTGGTCAGTTGCAAACTTGATTACAAGCCAGTCTTATCCATTTTAATATCAAAGCAAAGCGCATAATCTAATGCTAAGCTAAAGCCCAGCACACAGTGTATATATGGAGTTATCAAGTAACTGGAATTGCAGCTCAGCATGAATCAGACTGGTTTACAGTTCCACTGTGGTATTCAACACTCAATAGGCAAAGGGTTACAGACATTGGACTCTTTCTTAAATATAAAGTTAAACCAGTCTTTAGCCATTTATTTATTGTATATTTAAAGATTTGTTTACTACTGTCCTGTTCTTCTTACAAAACTACACATGCAATCTGACACAGGACTCAGTGTGGCAGTTAAGCATTCTCTGAAAGCAGCTTTACAATTTTAGTTTATCTTCTAATTTATTAGGCCAATCCCAAACAGAGCAAGTCTAGAGTGACAGAGGCAAGGAAAAACTCCATAAACATTATAAAGAAGATACCTTGGGAGGACCATGACTCAAAAAGGGACCAATCATCATTGGGCAGCTTAGATAATATATGTGAAAATGAATTAAGTTATCTAATTATTTCACTCCGCTGCTTAGATACATCAGCTAAGACACACTGACAAAAGAGTCATATTTACAAATGGATGTAAGCGACATGGGTTTTTTGGCCCATTTGGGATGGTGGCTTGATAAATAAGTTGGTCCACCAGCATAATTTGATTTTTTTAAATGGTTAACCAATTTTAGTAGTCAAAAAGCTTAATCAGCAAGATCATGCAGGTCAACCTGCACAAGTCAAGCAAATACCAAGCTTGGACCAGCACGTTTTCCATGTTCAGTATAATGGGATGATAGTTTGGTTTGTATTACGGTTACCACCTTAGCCAGCAGGACCGTATGGGTTTACCATCTAAACCACTAGAAACCAGAAAGGACCAGCATGGGATGACGTATATACTAGCATATTGGTCTACCAGCTTAACCAGCAAGATCATATGGGTTCACCATCTAGCCCACTGTGGTGGCCTAGCAGTTAAGGTACTGGACTGTGCACCAGAAGGGTCCTCACTGTTGAGCCCTTGAGCAAGGCCCTCAACTCACAATCGCTTGGATTGTAAGATTGTATCAATTGCAAGTCGTTCTGGATAAGGGCGTCTGCTAAATGACATAAATGTAATATAAATCTAATACAGCCAGAACGAATCAGCATGTTTTCCTTGTTCACCACCATGGGCTCCTGGCTTGGTAATTATTAGGGTGACCAGTTTGGGATGCTGGTCAACCAGCAAAACCACGTGGGTTCAATATTTACCCAACATAAGATAACCCAATTTAGACCAGCATCGATGCTCTGCTGCTTTCTGTTGTTAAATGTATGAAAATACCCAAACCGCAACGCGATGCCAACGTACCAGTCTGTGACCAGCACAGGCAAAACACCGATATTAAAAGACGGTAACTTTTTACAGCTCTCGCTTATAACACAATCCCTGACACACGACCCATGGACCCACAACGGTTTTGTGCTTATAAGCATAAATAAATGTTGAATAAAAGTGCGAACGAGGCACAAACAGTGTGCAAAATGTGGGCATGGCATTCATTAACAAGCGCTAATCCCTCTTCTAACTATAACGCACCCTTGTTCTGTTGTCCCGTCGTTTTTACAACACCCTCCGTTTCTAAGGGTTTGCCAGAAATATTTCGAGATACATTACGTGCTTTCCCTACCTAAGAGTTGCTGTCTTTAGCTGATCGTTGATGAAGCACGTCCATAGTCGATGACCAGGAAGTTTAGCTGCTGTACTTTCACTTTTCCTGCTTGAGACACTCCCACTCGCCACTGCTGTTACTCGTTAATTAGCTAATAATAATATTTTTTGATCCTCACCAGTGTAGATCGCAAGAATGGGCTGAGTCCAGATTGTTTCATTCCCCAAACACTGCCTCGGTGACCTACGAGTGTTGGTCTGAGTTTATTCAAGTCCTGTGAAATGCAATTCAATGCGGTAAATAAACCTAGTGTAAATGTAGGTCGTCTATATAAAGCACGGAGACTTGAGACACTAAGGGCTTCGTCCCAAACCACACACACTACCATACCAATGAGAAGTGGTTTCCAAACTTTTTTTCTCGGCTAAAACAGTTTAGCATAATTTATTATTACAATTTCAAGTAAGCTTATGTAAATTATATTTCCTTTTCATCATATTTATTTGCATATATTACTTAATTATATGCTAGCTTACCCATTCCAGCTTCACTCAAGCCTAGTTTTCAGCAGCTAGCATAGCATATTTAGCATAGTTTCTTTTTTAATGATACATGTGTTAAGTATTTTTGCTTAGAACATGTAGTTCTAACTACTACCAGTTTAACATCTATGAAGAAACTCTAATCACACAGCCTTGTGCAAACCTCTGAACACCAATGGTTTTTATTTTCAAAATGAGTTGCTAACACTGCCTGTTCAGGAACAAACTTAAATAATGGTCACATTTTACATAAATAATAATGCACAATGTTTGCTTGTGCAAAAGCATGGACACCTTTCCGGTGTTTTTCATACAAGTTCAGAACCTTTTTGCCCAATGCAAACTTGTAATTCTTAAGGAATTGTAATGATAAAGGCATTTAATACACAAAGAATGATTCAGCCAGTTAGTCAACATTTAACTGCCATTTGCTAACAAGTTATACAAGTGAAACACCATACACGTAAAAGAGTGAACAGTAAAAAGGCATTAGGTGTCGATTATATGAATAAAAGTCCAAGTATAAGAGAGGTATAGGATGGCAACAGCTTAGGGTCACAAAAAATTACCTAAATTCTTACTTAATACTATATATAGTAACTGTATAACTAGCGAATTTGAACACAACTACCATTTCTATTTTAGAAAAGTACTTACAAAAAAATGCACCTGGTACTCTTCTGGAACATTAATGTTGTCCAGTCTGAGACACTCCCAAATCTACAAAAGGAGGCTTTAAAAGTCACTGCACAATTAACTGGACTGGATGTTTAGAAAACTCTTTATCATGACTCAAGACAGCCATGTGAGGAAGAAAAAAATATCAGGTACTACAGGCTGATTAAAGGGCTGGTTTTAATGACAGCTACAGGTATAAATCATTATATTTAAATATGCACAACATATAGTTATACAGTACAGTTATAGCTTTCTAAAAGTAATAATATTAAGGTTAGAAGAGAAAACAACCCACTAGAAACTTGCTGTTCCTTTGGGTAACTTAGTCTGTTCACTGTGGAGACATGTAAAATGTAATTACAGGCACCTCAATGATGAACTAATCCAATCCCAACAGGGCTGTAGTGCCATTTCCCAATGGGTCCCAATAATGGGTTTAATATGGCAGGTGTCAGCTACTTTGCACCACACAGGCTGGTCAAGACCCTGCAAAGTGAACAGATATTCTTCACTGGGACTATTTAATTAGTGGTACATTTTCTGAGCTACATACATATATAGATCCAGAACTGGCTTCAGACCAGTACCGACTCTTACACCAGATCAGTACATCCCTAATGTGATAATCTTGATGTGTTAAAGCTAACTTTGGGAAAGACGGGAAATATTTTGTCAGAAATGTTGATGGTATGGTATGACATGGTATGCCATAGTGAGATGTGACTCAGAAATACAAACCACAAGCTATAGTTTTCCTGAATATGGATTGTGGTAGCATAGAGATTAAAGGTACTGGACTACGGACCAAAAGGTCCAGGGTTCAAATACCACCTCTGCCAAGCTGCCACTGTTTGGTCCTTGAACAAGGGCCTTAACCCACATTTGATTGGACTGTAAGACTGTATCAGTTGTAAGTCGCCCTGGATAAGAGCGATTGAATCTACATTAGAAAACGCAGAATGTTAAGACTACGCTTTATGAATCTTTGCCAATTAATGACCACGCCAAGGAGAACATTCTGTTTGGAGATCACTTTAATCATAGACATATACGCATATACTGTACATACATAAAAAAGTCACCACATGAGTAATAAGTCTGAAGTCAACATCTATTACAGTGGATGAGATCTCCAGTAAAGTTTTAATGTAGTTTTCAACTCCAATCAATCAGCCACATATTATGACCTGCAAATGACGTACGGTACAAATCATTCTGAGCACAAAGTCCCGTCTTGCTCAGTAACCATAAGCAATCCTGCATGTCCAAGCTGCTGGATGTTGAGCTTCAGCTCTTCGGGCAGTCCCATTTCAGTCGCCAGCTCCATACACGTGTGGAGTAACTGTTTCAGACTTTCCACACTCGAAAACAAGCTTTGTGTCGGAATACCAAATAAGCTGTCACTCATACCCTTATTCTGTCCACCATCTCTCTGATGGGCTTCCTTACAACAGTCACTATCTACATCCCTTACGCAGAAGCCAGACGCTCCACCGTCATTCTGATCTACACCCAGGTCCTCCATATCTCCTGCCACTTCTGATACACTGGGAGGGAGAGTCTCCTGAGATTGGCGCATGGCCTCAAACAGGTTTTCTTCATGCTTCTCTACTCTTTGAAGCAGCTGTTTGATGGGCAATGAGCTCAGGGTTGGTTGAGACTGACACCAGTATTGCAGAGCACTGTGTAGAGACAGATTAAGAAAACCTTAACATCATCTTAAAAGTATTCGTATGAACAGTATATGGATATATAAAGTATTCATTCAATACTAACGTTTATTTAGGACCTTTATACACAGGACTACACAAAGGGCAGTGTGAGGAAGGGATTTTAAAATGATCTGATCAATAGATTCAACTTTGAATCTGGCCACTTTATTGGGTACACCTGTTCAACCACTCAACGCAAATATCTAATCAGCCAATCACATGGCAGCAACACAATGAATTTAGACATGGTCAAGATGACCCACTGAAGTTCAAACTGAGCATCAGACTGGGGAAGACAGGTCATTTAAGTGACTTTGAAAGTGGCATGGTCATTGGTGTTGGATGGGCTGGGCTGGGCTGTTTCACAAACTGCTGATCTACTGGGATTTTCAGGCACAGCCATCTCTAGGGTTTCCAGAGAATGGTTTAACTCTCTCAAGTCAAAATGGACCACAATCTCAGAAAAATGTTTCCAGCACCTTGCTGAATCTATGCCACAAATAATTAAGGCAGTTCTGAAGGCAAATAGTAGTCCAGTGTTTCTCAAGCCTGGTCCTGGTGCCCCACCACTCTGCAGGTTTTATTGTTTCCCTGCTCCCAACACACCTGATCCACCTACTCAGCTCATTAACAAGCCCTGGGTGTGTTTAAACAGGTGAAACACTAAATTGTGCAGAGCTGTGGGGCACCAGGACCAGGATTGAGAGACACTGTGGTAATCCAACCTGGTACTAGCAAGGTGTACCTATTAAAGGTTGCCTATGAGTGCACATGTAAAAGGGGATCATACGTCCACGCCTGCCATTAGAAATACTGATATACGTCATGTTTGGCCATATATAATGATAACAGTCGACATAATGCATACCTAATAATTCCTTTAAGTTGGCCGATGGCCTTCATTTGAACTGCTCCTTGCCTGTAGCCCAAGTTAAATCCATGCTGAAGTGAAGCCTCTTTGCCGGCGTCCATTCCGTCCCTGTAACCATCCTAATAGAAAACCACATTGCAGTCTGTGGCTCAGCACATAGTTCTTCTTTATTACAGCAAATGATAACATGCGATAGCTTCAACTTACATCTAGCATAGTAGCTCCTACGCACAGTATAAGCGACAATGAATTCAACTGCATAAATAATAATAGAATCCAAGATGCTACAATGAAATTACACACTGTATAAAACAGTATAGCCTTCTTTAAAAATGTTGGGCATTAGAAGTTGCCAAAACGGTATTCAAGGCATTGGCATAAAAGAAAAAACTGAAAGCAAAAATAAGTTCATATCGAAGGCCCAAAAAAAAAGTAGCATCATTCAGTCACAGAACAGCTTAAGGCCTAATACTTAAAAATTACAGCAGCATATGTAAACAGCATCAGTTAAGCATAACAATGATTGCAATGAAAAAAAAACATGCTTTCGTATTTCCACCATCTTTCTCTGAACAGAGCATTCGGAGAGCCGGTGCCATAGCCGGCGGCATTGGGCGCGGGGCAGAAACAACCCCAGACAAGATCGCCAATCCATCCTACTCACTCCCACACTCACACTAAGGGCACTTTTAGAGACACCAGTTAACCTAGCATGCATGTCTTTAGACTGTGGGAGGAAACCGGAGTACCCAGAGTAAACCCGCTCAGACATGGGGAGGACATGCAAACTCCACACAGAAAGAACCCAGACCTCTCCAACTGATTGATCCCAGGACCGTCTCGCTGTGAGGCGAGTGCTACCCACAGCGCCACCATGCCACCTTGCAAAAAAACAAACAAACATTCATTCATTCATTCACTGTATTATCTGCTTATCCCAGTCAGGGTTGCGGGAGAGCCAGTGCCTAGCCGGCAACACGGGGTGCAAGGCAGGAACTACAAACAACAAAAAATCTACAGCAGTCTGAATGTGTAATGAAAACATTCGGTTGTCTAAGCCATACACCATAAACAAAATATAATAATATCATTAACACAGCTGGGAGTGAACAATAACGAGTGATTTGATATTATACTTGTTGCCATTTTCTGTGGGTCACACACATCCTGCCTTTTCCTGACACTGATAAAAGACGAAATTGCATGAAGGATCCGCTTTGAGAGGAAACTTAACGAAAACAATCTGGATTCTGACTTGCAGTACTGGACATGTCTGTATGCAGTCATTCACTGACATACTGTACATAAGATAACCCGTCCGGACTGCGTATGAAAAAAATCACTGAATTTTTAAATACACCCTTGAATACAGCATGGCTAAATAATGACACGTGAGATGATCGCACACGTCAGCTAAAAAGAAAGCCTTACAGGAGGGCCAGTCTTACCTTGACTCGCTTCTCCATGTTGCACCTCCATTCTCTGTTCTGTACACTCAGCTCATCCACATCTTCATCAAACACATCATCACTGCGCGACACTGACTTCACCCAGGACATACTGACTCCTGCTACACCTCACACACATTGACCAGATCACAACCAATCTCAGCTGGAAGCCTTAATACGCGCCTTCATTCCAGCGGATCTAGACAGACATGCTGCTGGAGGTTTCCGCCATCTCTCTGTCCACATGATCACACGGGAGACGTCACCTAAAGCGCTTGTCCTTTTCTCTGCGGCGACATCTAGTGGTTATCATGTGCTATATTTCAACTGAGACTGTAGAAAAACAAGAATAATAAAAACACAGTAACATAATGCATTATATAAAATAATACATACATACATTTAACAATACTTATACTTATAAAAATGTATTTTATAATAATAAATTCAGACAAAAATACGAGGTCTTAAAAGTTTAAGTACACAAATGTTTACATACAGTCTATACAGCTTCTGCAGTGATCTGAAGCAGTTTATGCTGTATCTGGTATACAAAGATTTTATACATTATTTCCATTTTATTCTACTCCATTAGTGCACCAATGAGAAACGACATATTTTAGATATTTTACACATTTACCCAGGAAAAAATGTACTGTGAAATTTAACAGTAGAACCATGAAGTGGCCAAATTACCACCAAAATTCATAGTACAACTGTGAAATAAATCATGGTCAGTTCATAGTCCACCAAGTTTACAGTTGTACTGTGAAATTTTACAGTAGAACCATAAAGTGGCCAAATTACCATTTAAACCTCATAGTAGAACTGTGAACTTCATGGTCAAACTGTGAAAGTTCACATTAAAACTGTCAAGCAATTCACAGTTTTACTGTGAAAATTCACAGTACATTTTTTCCTGGGTACAGTTAGGATTGCCTTTGGACTACATGTTCCAGGGCTCAAATCCCACCTCTGCCAGGTTACCACTGCTGGGTAAGACTGTGTCAATTAAATGTAAATGTAAAAGTAGAAGAAACCTAAACCAAATCAATATTTGGTGTGACCACCCAAACAACATTCTCTTAGTACACTGGCATGCAGTTTTTGAAAGTACTCAACTGATGTTTGGATCTGCAGGGGCCATGTCATCTGCTGTAGGACTTCCTTCCTGCTCTTCCTTTTGCTGGAGGTAGTTCTTAATGATTTTTACCGTGTTTGTTGTCATTGCCATGCAGGAGAATGGATTTAGGACCAATCTCAGCAGTGAGAGGGCCATTCATTTTGACCCATACCACCAGTTCAATTTGCATAAATTCTGACCAATAATATCAGTTCCATTTGCAGAAATACAACCCAAATCTGAAGGAAACCCCATTGTGCTTCACTGTTGAATGAAGACAAAGATCCATGTAAAGCTCTCCAGCCCTTTGGTGGACAAACTGCCTTCTGTTAGAGCCAAAAATCACAAGTTGTGCCTCATCGATCAAGAGTACCTTGATACTGCACCCCAGTCCCTCTGAGACATGGCTTTGTAGTCAAGCTCTTCCATGAAGAGCAGTTTTGCTAAGATTTCTCAGCATTGTAGATGGGTGTACCAGGGTCCCAGTGGTTTTAGCAGGTTCTGACCTGATATTGGTGCTGGATATCTTCATATTTCTCTCTATCTCATTTTCCATGGTTGAGCACTATGTGTCTTTTTTCCTCAGTCTCGTTTGCATTGCGCAAAAGGGCTTGGAGACCACATCTGGAAGTTTCAGTTTGGGACACACCTTGCTCATGCAGTATAATCACCTTGTATGTTGTTGTTGCACTCACGCTTGCCTTGGTGTAAGATTTTAAAATGAAATTGCTACAATCTATCAGTCTTGTTTTTTTGAAAGTGTTGTTTCTCACCCAGCTTTATTGCCTTTACACAACCGCTTCTGTTTCAGTAAATCAGTTTCGACCAAGCTACACAAAATGTCATTGATCAGTAGCACCTGAGAATGCATGAAAATCATCCTGTAACTCTGATCAAGAAAAAACAGGTTAAAAGTGGGGTAAAGGTATTATAACACCAAAAACAACATGGCAGGACGTTGTGTAGTGTTTTTTTTAAACTAGACTTCAAAAATGTATGCTCTGCTTAGTAAACGCAATCATTTAAATCACCGAGACTCAAGACTGGTTCAAGTTACCTTAAATATCCCTATGTTTTTTTTTTTTTTTTTTGCAATAAATTTATTTACAGCTGTTAGATGCATAATCAATTCATCTGGAAGTGTGTTTACTTTGGTCACTTAAATTTAGCCATATGGTCATAATAGCGTCCTTTCATATAGACAAAATAATAGTAAGAAAATCATTTAAACTGCACTAAAGTGTGTTTGAGGCCTTTTCCACCAGATGGCGCTACTCTTCCATCAACGAGATGTATATTATCCCTTAGTCTTCACTACAGAGAATGTATATAGGTATAAATGAAGTTGACTTTTATATAGCACATTCTTTACCAAAAATTTATATTTTTGCAATAAACAAATATCATGTAAAAATAATTTCGGTAGCAGGATGCTAGGTTGAGATTGACCTTTTCAGTCATAGTTACAATACCATTTATAGGAAAAAATAAGGGAGAACTTTTGTTCTTCCCATGGTCTTCAGAAGATCCAGATGATACAACTTCCTATTTGACTTCCTATGTGACTTGTGGTATGCTCCCTAATTTTCAGAAGTGGGCATGTGTTAGGGTAACAGGACTGAGTTAAAACCTGGGGACATGGCTAAAATATATATTTTAAAGTAAACTATTATAGATTTAATATGAAAACAAAATATTTGAGGTATAGATGGGATATGGAGTGACGCAACAATGCAAAAATACATTTCTGAAGGATTTTAATCATTATTTATAATGATTTCATTGTAAAGTGTAATGTCAGAGACCAGGGGCAGCTTACAAATGTTATTTTGTTGTATGTTGTTGTATGTTCTGGTGTTCCTGGAACTGCTACTGGAAGTTTTTAGTACATTTTGATACTAGGCCCTTGTAGGCCCACATAGAAGATTTTTAGCAAGTGACAATCTTGGAAAAGTCTACACTACATCTTGTTTTATTTAATATATCTACTTGAATAGTCTTGTTGTAAAGTTCTGCCTTGATGTGAAAGGTTTAAACATTTGAAATAGATAACAGATTATAAATTAGACGTTTTCTAAAGCCAAGCTAGCTATCTGATTGGTTAGGATTTATGGGAGCAGCGAGAAGGTCTTACAGGTCCATTTACGTGTCAGCATAATTAGGAAGCGACAGCGGTATCAACCTGTCAGGTTTTGATTACTACTGGTCGCAACCACCTTTAAGAGAGAAAAGAAATTCTAGGAGTGCTAGATATACAACACCAAAACTTGACAGGGTGATATATCTCAGTAGAGAAACCCTTCGTCTGGAACTTCAATTAAAAGACAAACGTTATGATGATATCGATCAGTTCACGACGAAAGATCGAAGGATGGAGTTTGTTTTTAAGTAAACCTTCAGATCATTATTTATTTATCAACCCTTCAGATCATTATTTATTTATCAAAGCTGACTTCTTTAAGATTTTAGGCTTTATGTACAGTATTAAGAGTAACGCACCAAAATTTTGATTCATGTTGATGCTGATTAAAGCAGAATGTGAATGATTGAAGTGTTGGCTTGTTTGTTCCAATAAGTTGGCTTAAAATTGTTCCTTAATGATTAATTTGTTTGAATTGTTCTAATATTACATTTACATGTACAGCATTTAGCAGATGCCCTTATCCAGAGCGACTTACAATTGGTACAATCTTACAATCCAAGCTATTGTGGGTTAAGGGTCTTGCTCAAGGACCCAACAGTGGCAGCTTGGCAGAGGTGGGATTTGAACCCTGGACCTTCAGGTCCAGAGTCCAGTACCTTAACCACTAGGCTACCACAGTCCCCCATATTATAAGTGAATGACCGGTTTATTTCTGGTTCTAATTGTTGGCGCTAGAATAGCGAGGGCCAAGACATTGGTGTTGTGTAAAAGGATCCTTTGAGTAAAAGGATTTTGTGTCTCTCCATTTTGTAGTTCTAACAAGTATGTTTATCAAACACCAATTGAACTGTAAAAATCCTCTCACCTGACTGGCCATTGGGGGAGCTGCTGCCTTTACAAAAATAAAAAGATTTGCAAATTCATCTACAGAAGGAAGAATGTTTGTGATCAACTATTTAATTCTTATAAACAGGTGTCTGTAAGATATACAGTCATAAAATCAAGAGAGTACAATCCATCCATTTTGTATCTGTGGGATACCTTTATGTTCATCAATCATCAATCATTTTGATTAATTAATGTTTGTATCAGACATTCAAATAACATATTTTCTCCATTTTTGTGTTAACATTACATGCTCGTTCAGGAACATCCACTCACACCAATACCTTCTCCCTGACACATAGAGAGTTGTGTATTTTTGTAAAGCTTGCTTCAGGTTTCATTGATGTTATGAGGCAACAGGGCATCCCCCAAGTCCTAGTTCATCAAATTTCATTACATTGTTAATGTGGAGAGAGCTAGCAGAATAAATAAGAGAAACTATTGACGATTTAAAATAATAATGCATATGTGCCTCTACATACACTCAATTTCATTATTTTAGGTATATTATTATTCAAAATGATATATATTATTCTTTAGGTAGCTAGGATATGTTCAATATGTACGTTGAATGGACCTCGCTTTTTTTTTTAAATTAATGTAATGTGTTTACATATAAGGTCTTAAGAATTATAATAGGAAATTAAAAAGTCTCATGTATAGCTGAATGACAGAAAACTAGTATGAGCAAACCCTCAAAGCTGCTGACAGAAAAGAGAATCGCAGTCTTGAAGGCAGAATACAACATTTCTTTCGTTTTTGTTACTGGTAATTGTTTTACAGTTTATAAAGAATTCAACGGAATTACATAAAGATAAGAATTACTGGATTGTATTGTACAGCACTGTACTACATGTGTTTGTCTATTTTTAAATTAATATTATTGTTTAAAATAAAACATTCTGTGCAAATTTTCTAAACTACTGTGTGACTATATGGTAATGTGCGGTCAACATCCTGTTTCACAGAATGCAATCCAGCTGTAGCAGATGCAACAGCGCACACCTGTATATAGTGGGGGTTAAATGTCAGAGACCACTAGTGAGAATACTTGTTTGGACATTTGTACAAAATGATTCATACTGCAACAGGTTGCTGACCCCGAATCTCACCTTGAAGCTTTGGAACGACTACTTGAATACCAAAGACCAAAAAAAAAGAAAAATGAAGAAGTCACTGCAAAGTGTAACAACATCACTGGCACATGAGATAAGAGCTTGCTTGTGCTGTTTCTAAGAAAACTATGTCATAAAAATAGTATTTTGCATTAAAATCTTAATGGAATGGTAATCGCTGTTGTGTTTTTGTGTGTTTTGAAAGTGACACCTTATATCGTGTGACTCCTTATATTGTGCACTCGTATATGTAGTGCTGTGAAGTGCTTTTTAAGTACTTTAGTGCTATGAAGTGCTTCTTAAGTGTCAAATAGAAACGAGCAAAAATGTGATTCTCTTTTTATATTTCCACAGCCCAGGGACATTTGGAACCTAGATAATCTTTTGACAGCACTAGCTACATACACCGATCAGGCATAACATTATGACCACCTCCTTGTTTCTACACTCATTGTACATTTTATCAGTTTAACTTACCAACTTACCACTTTGTAGTTCTACAATTACAGACTGTAGTCCAGCTGTTTCTCTATATACATTGTTCACACATGCATTTCAGGACCAGCACAGATCAGGTACTATTTGGGTCATGGATTATTCTCAGCACTGCAGTGACACTGACGTGGTGGTGGTGTGTTAGTGTGTGTTTTACTTGTATGAATGGATCAGGGACAGCAGTGCTGCTGGATTTTTTAAACATTGTGTTAACAAACCGTGTACTCTATTAGACATATCTAGCATATTGCTCCACCGTGTATATAATCAGAGACAGTAGGTCATCTGTTGTTGCACAGTTTGTGCTGGTCATCCTTTTCATCAGTGCTCACAGGATGCTGGTAGCTGGACTTTTCTGGTTGGTGGACTATTCTTACTAAACTGCAATGTCTGATTCACTCAGAAAACACACAACACACACTAACACAACACCACCACATGTCACTGCAGTGCTGAGTGAGTGCGAGAGACATCGGCATGTGACCTGCATCCCAAAATACATCCTAAAACAATTCCACTTACTGTCATATTAAATGTTTGTCAAAATAATAATATTACAATTTGGAGCACTTATGATATATGGCAAAAAGTTATTGTTGAAGCTCTGAATAAATTAAGACATTCTATATAATAATAATAAGAGATTATTGTGCATTGTCCACAACTAAGGAACATCAGGAACCTAGTTAATGGCCTCTGAAGAGTGTGAGTGTGTACATGCTCTGATGCCCTGGTGGTGTTTAGGGACTATTCCTGCCCCTGTGTAACCAGGATATTCTCCATTCCCACTATGATCCTGACTAATGCAGGTACTGAAAATGAAGTAATGAATTACTGTCGTTCATCTCTTAATATTCTTGGTCAGCAAATTTACAAATTATTTCAAATTTAAGCTCATGCAATTGAAAGGACAAGATTATTTAAGTATGCTAGATGAAAAGGTCATGTTGGAGTGAATCATTTGACTCATGTAATTTACAAGCGCATCTACTCTGTCAGACTTTCAGCGCTGCCTGAAGAGCGCTGAAGATAAAAAAGTTCCTTACTAATGAAATTACTTAATACCCCTCATTAATCTTAATCATGAGAATGGGGCAAATCTTTTTAAGTTGTGCGTTTTGTAAATGAAGACATTGCTATTTTTAGTGGCTGTTCATTTTATACTTGGTAAATATAATGCTGCTTATTAGGTTTCCCTAAGGTTATAGGAGGGAATTCATTTTATGGAGGCACAGAGGTACTCTCTGGAAGATTCCATAAAAGCACCAACTGGCTCTTAGCACCAAGCCACTGGAGAGCTATGCACAATGAAAACTGGTCAAATTTAGCTTCTTTTGATTTTCTGAAATAACAACCTCTGCAGGGGATACACTGTTTATCTGCAAAAATAATGAACAATTAATGAGTCAATTCAGTTCTGAGATATATTTGACATCCCATTGATCGAAAACACCTGATTCTAATTTCGCCATCAAATTAGCTGCTGGGTGATGAGGTGGCTTGGTGGGTAGCACTGTCGCCACACAGCAAAAACATCCTGGGTTCGATCCCAGGTGGAGTGACCTGGGTCTTTTTTTGTGTGGAGTTTGGATGTCCAAGTGGGATTATTGTGGGTACTACGGTTTTCTCCACAGTGTCCCTAGTGTGTGAGTGTGTGTATGAGTGTATGTGTCCTACGATGGAATGGCCTTGTACCCTGTGGACTGTGGTAGCTAGTGCTTAAGGTACTGGATTATGGACTAAAAGGTCCAGGGTTCAAATCCCACCTCTGACAAGAGGTGTATCACTGTTGGCTCCGTGAGCAATGTCTTTAACCCTCAGTTGCCTGGATTGTATGAATGTATTAATTTTAAGTCACTCTGGATAAGGGCATCTGCTAAATGACATAAATGTCCCAGATGTGTTGCCAGCTAGGCACTGGCTTTCCCACGACCCTGACTTGGATTAAGCAAATAAGAAACTGAATGAATGAAGGAATTAACTGCTTGGAGATTCTCATGCTTTTGTCACCTACAGATATACAATTGGATCATTTTCCTTAATACATAAATGGCCAAGTATAATATTTTTGTCTCATTTGTTTAACTCCATTCTCTTTAGTCCATTCCACATTTAGGACTTGTGTGAAAATTTGACGATGTTTTAGGTTGTATTTATGCAGAAATATAGACAATTCTAAAGGGATCACAAAATTTCAGGCACTACTGTACACTGATATTTATTGGTAAATTATTGGTAAATTCTACTAATCTCAGTTACATTGGTTGTTCCAATGCAGGCCAATTTTACACAAAGAAAATGAAAAAAAAAAGATTAAATATACTTCTGTAAGATAGCAGGCCTGTTTTAAGTGATGCACTCTTAAGGAAGGATGGAACTTTCTCAATTGTTTTCAGTCTGCTTCTTGTCCTCGGGTGGTGAGAACATGTTATTCATGATGACAAACACATTATTCCTTTTATCAATATTGCATCTTCCCCTTTCTTCCCGCCGCACCTTGGAGACAAACAAAAGAGGTTCCTGCTTTGTTTTAGGATGGGCCATTCTTCATCGGGCGCTTTGAAGGAACACACAGGAGACGCGGCCGACGCACAAATGCATTTCGGCCGAGCCGCGGTGCATTTGCAGGAGCCGGACAACAATAGCGTGGAGTGTACTCAGGAGGGTCGAGGCGGAGCGACTGCAGACTCTGAGGCTTTTGCTTCGCTCCAGTGGTGTACTCATCATGCAATTCCCTCGCTTTCTCTCTCTCCACGAAGAGCAAAAAAACAAGGAGCCAGGGCCAATCACCTGACACATTTCCATCCAATTTCCACTGCCGAATGTGTTCATTTCGGCCCTAATGGCATGTCATTTCGCCAGAGCCTTTGGTCAAGAATTAAACCTGGAATCAAAACAGATTTTCCGGGGAGCAATCTTCCATGAAGTATTGATTTTTTTACACTCACGGAGCCTGTACTCCCTAATTTAACCTGACAGCGCACCACACAATGGACTAGAGAGCACCTTGGCGACTAGCAGGAGGAACTCTCTGCCTCTCTCACTCTCACATCTCTCTCTCCTTCTGTTTTGGTCATCCACATAAAAAATTATTTGAAAAGTTTAGAGGAAAGAGGAGTATAGGATTGGCCACTGAAATAGAGGTTAGATTGTGTTTGTGTGACACCTTGTCCTGTGGTTTAGCTTACTTCTAATTATCTTTCCAAGCGCATCTTGGCTGATTAGACTGAGAGGAGGTACATGGAGAGGACTGAGGCAGTATAGGGACAAAAAAAGAGAAGAATGTCTACCTGGACCCAGCAGCTATCATTATCTGCCTTTGACACCTACCATCTTACAGTTTTTTTTTCTTCTTAGCATAGCTGTATAGGGTCTAAGCAAAATCCCAAAATATGGCCTTCCAACTTATTGATTACCATGTGGCTACATGCTTCTTGCTAAATTTGTTTGCTAAATCTGTCTTGCTTCCTCTGCTTCATGTTCCGATAAAGGTAACTGCTCTCCATTTTGACTGTATCAAACTCCTACATTTAAAATGGAAAAACCAGCACCTTTGCTAATGTTTCAGTTTTTTCTACTATAAGTATACTGTCTATAACAACCAGTGTTGCCAACATTTGTCAGAGGAAAGAAGCTAAAGGCTGCTTGAAATGATGCTAGATTACGTAATGTGCTAGTTAGAATATCTGCAGCGTCATCACTTTGTATTGACATGTCGCCTAGTGTTAGATGGTCCAAGTCTTTTACATTCTCCCTTACTCTCTGTACAGGATAAACCAAACTAACTATGTACATATTTATAAATAAAACTATAGATACAAGGATTATTAGCCAGTCTAAAATCACTCTGGTCAAAATAACAAAATGCTCTAATATGGGTGCTAATTAGCTTTGCTGCCTTTTTTTAGCAAAAATTAGGTTGAGCTAATCTTACTCTGTATCTTGCAAAATTTGTTTGCTAATTCTGTCTTGCTTCCTGTGCTTTCGAAAAAGCTAACTGCTCTCCATTTTGACTGTATCAAACTCCTACATTTAAAATGGAAAAACCAGCACCTTTGCTAATGTTTCAGTTTTTTGTACTATAAGTATACTGTCTATAACAACCAGTGTTGCCAACATTTGTCAGAGGAAAGAAGCTAAAGCCTGCTTGAATAGTCTCTAAATGTTGCTAGATGACATAATGTGCTAATTAGCATATCTGTGACGCCATCACTTTGTATTTACATGCTGGTTATTGCCTACAAGTCCTTTACATTCTCCCTTACTCTCTGTAGAGAATAAATTAAACTATGTACATATTTATAAATAAAACAATATATAAGGCTTATACAAAAAGTCGCTCAATTTGTCGCTAGTCGCTTTTTTGAACTATATACAAAGATTATTAGCCAGTCTAATGTAAATGCTAGTTGCCTTTGCTGAATTTTAAGCAAAAATTAGGTTAAGCTAATCTTACTTTACACAGTGGCTACATGTATCTTGCTAAATTTGTTTGCTAAATCTGTCTTGCTTCCTATGCCTCATGTTTCCATAAAGGCAACTGCTCTCCATTTTGACTGTATCACTCTCCTACATTTAAAATGGAAAGACCAGCACCTTTGCTAATGTTTCAGCTTTTCCTACTATAAGTATACTGTCTATAACAACCAGAGGAAAGAAGCTAAAGCCTGCTAAAAGTGTTGCTAAATGACGCTATTTGATGCTAAATGACATATTTACATGCTGCCTAGTGTCATATGATCCAAGTCTTTTATACTGTTCCACACTCTTTGTACAGGATAACCCAAACTAACTATGTACATATTTATAAATAAAACAATATATACGGTTTATACAAAAAGTCGCTAAATTAGTCGCTAGTCACTTTTCTGAAAGGAACACGCTAGAGGTGTGTGAAAAGTTGCTAAATCTAGTGACAAAATCACAACAACAAGCTAATGAGACACTCTTGGCTGGCAAAATAGCTGTACTGGATGCACTCCAAAGAGAGTGCTAATTCCGCTAACTACTTGTTTGCTAAGAAATACGTTGAGCTAATGTGTCTTTTCTCTTTGCTTCCACTTTTCTTCTAATTTTTGTTCCTTTAATTCATTTATACTCTACTACACTCCTTGATCTCTTCAAACTCACAAAAGTATGAGGCCATTTGTGCTTTACAGAGATTGAAACGTAGCCTTCAGTCCCTTGTTCTAATTATCCATCTGCTTTGAAGTCTCTACGCATAAGAGCAAATAAATAAGTGAAAATGTACAGCCTTATAAAAGGACATGCAGACTGTATATTGTTTTAAATTGTGACATATATTGGTTTGAATTTTAGCATCTCCTACGATTTGTGCAAGCACCCTTGACGTGCACACTAGCTGCTAAAGTTAAATGGAGCGAAGGCCGATGGCCTCTGTCATTCCAGTCGCGGCTCCGTCAGCACCAGGCGTCTATTTCCCCCTCTTACGTCGGGGACGAGGGACGGACAGTGTATGCACAGACACCTTGGACAGCCTATGAGCATCGATAATTGCCCCTCTGGAGGCAACAAGGTGTGTGCAAACAGCAAAGGCGGCGGAGCAGCTCTACGTTTGTGCGTGCCTCTGTGACAAAATGAGAAAGCGTCTGAATGCGATAGCGAGAGACAGAGACAGAGTTGTAGGTGTGAAATTAGGGTGAGAGTGTTTATGTGGAGGTCTGTAGTGTTTGAGTGATGCCGCGACAGTTCATTTTCAGAGAACATCGGCCACGCTGCGCGTCCAGCGCTGCAGAGATAAGGCATGAGAGCAGTTCGGTTAGGATGAAAAAACAAAGGGAGCAATTTAAAACCATCTGCATTGCGCACACACACACCAAATATATATCGTCTCATTTTCTCCTGCTAGCGTCCTGACTGATATAGAACCATAATCCATTTGAGCTGCTGACAAGTCATGATGTTTCCCCTGCTGTCTCTTTTCTCTTATTTTCAAGTTTGAAAGTTGTTTTTTTTTTTTTTATTAAAATGATTTGAAAAGGAATGAGAAAAAGATTTAGGAAGCTGCAAAATCTATATAGTTTTGCTATAATTATCATATAGTGCCTGAAAAGCACTGTACATTGTTAACACTCATACTTCTTCTTATTCTTTGTGGTTCTTCTTCTCACACACATTTCTGCGATTAATACAGCCCGAACACCGTTACGTAGATAATCACACTGTGTGGTGTGCTCTGTGTTTTGGAGTCGATGCGAGTTCCAGTTTTTTAATAGATTTAAGATTAAAATTTAAAATCTCCCATAGAAATGCATTGATGGAATGTTCAGATTCAACCTACAGTATAACTGACAAAATTCTAATTTTAACTGAAATCGATGATGTCACCACAGAGACTTTGATTTGTTGGTACACGCGGCCAAAAGTCCTAAAAGTCCTTCAAACAAGTCCTAAAAGAAGATAAAGAGAATCCAGTTAATCAAATGAGACAAAAATATTATACTTGGTCATTTATTTATTGAGGAAAATGATAAAATATTACATATTAGTGAGTGGCAAAAGTATGTGAACCTTTGCTTTCAGTATCTGGTGTGACCCCCCTGTGCAGCAATAACTGCAACTAAACATTTCCTGTAACTGTTGATCAGTCCTGCACACCGGCTTGGAGGAATTTTAGCCCATTCCTCCGTAAAGAACAGCTTCAGCTCTGGGATGTTGGTGGGTTTCCTCACATTAGCTGCTCACTTCAGGCCCTTCCACAGCATATCTATTGGATTAAGGTCAGGACTTTGGCTTGGCCATTCCAAAACATTGCTGCATGACTCACCTTCTCTTTCATGGACAGATGTCCTGACATTTTCCTTTAGAATTTTCTGATATAATTCAGAATTCATTGTTCCATCAATGATGGCAAGCCATCCTGGCCCAGATGCAGCAAAACAGGCCCAAACCATGACACTACCACCACCATGTTCCACAGATGGGATAAGGTTCTTATGCTGGAATGCAGTGTTTTCCTTTCTCCAAACATAACACTTTTCTTTTAAACCAAAAAGTTCTATTTTGATCTCATCCATCCACAAAACATTCTTCCAATAGCCTTCTGGCTTGTCCACGTGATCTTTAGCAAACTGCAGACGAGCAGCAATGTTCTTTTTGGAGAACAGTGGCTTTCTCCTTGAAATCCTGCACTGCAAAAAAAATGTAAATGTAAATGTAATTGAACCAGCAACAGGGCGTTAGTACCCAAGGGTGATTGACGTCCCAATGGACAGAAGAGCTACTGTGGTACAAGTCACAGAAAGGTTAAATGCAGGTTATGAGATGAGTGTGTCACACAGTGCAGTGCCCCCTACTGAGTATGGGACTGCCTAGTCACAGACCAGTCAAAGTGCTAACTCCTGTCCACCATAAAAATTGTCTACTATGGGCATGCAAGTGTCAAAACTGGACCTTGGAGCAATCTTAGAAGGTCGCCTTTGAAGGGACAATCGAGCACGTGTGCGTGCACTGTTTAGCTGGGTGATGATGCCATCCTGATGCCACCTGAAGCCACCAGGATGCACTGTGGAGGGAGTGTGAGACTCAGGGTAATGTTCTGCTCAGAAACCCTAGGTCTGGGCAGTGTAAGTTAACACTGAACATCTGCATCTACATGGATCAAATGTATATAAGCCAGATATCTGTCATTTTTATACAAATAAATTAAAAATATTTGACATGCAAAAGTTTGGCCAACTTTTCTAGGCGATCCACTACAGCTTTTGGTAAGCTCTCAGAAATTAATTGACTTGTTAATGGTTTGTTAACATTTGCTGAAATGTATTCTGTTTATGTTTGTTCCCTGCAGAGGTTGTGTTAATGGCTTTTCATTTAGAAACAGAATCGCAATTTGACCAGGGGTGCCCAAACTTTAGAAATAATGGTGTTAAAAATGGAGAGCGATTCTGAAGGGTTCTCGTTAATCCGGAAAACAACAGGAGAAATTTACTAGCCCTAATGAAGCAACAGGGGGCTACTTGAGTTTGTGTGTGTGTGAGGGTTATGTTTATATGTAATTGTGGGGACCAAGAGCTGACATTTTTACCTTGTGGGGACATTTTGCTGAGTGAAAAGGCCTCCATTAGGATACTGGGGTTAAGGTTAGGGTTAGGGGTAGGCGTAGGTGTAACATTAATTAGTCACTGTAATTGTAATGTCAATGGAAAGTCCTCAGAAGGATAGTGAGACAAACTAGTGAGAGAGAGAGAGAGAGAGAGAGAGAGAGAGAGAGAGAGAGAGAGAGAGAGAGAGAGAGATGGTGTGGGCGTGCTTTGTTTAAGAAGAAGAAAAGAAAAAAGTCACATATAGAAGAAAGGATACATCGCAGGCTGAACTGAAGTAGATCAATGTCTAACCCTGTGTGTCTCATGTGCTTTGTGCTTCTATCAGTACTGAAGCTCTGTCACAAACACGTGAATGAATATTCCTGTCACTCACCCACTACACAACACAACACACAAAGCAGCCGTGAATTACGACCTACTTTATTACATTGAACAGATGAAACCAAACTCTAATACAGTGTGTTTTCCAATGCATTGACAGTAATGATGGAAGTGGAGTTGGTAAGAGTCCCATTTGCCTTCCATCTTCCCTTCCAGTCCAAAGTAGACTGACAGCTGATAAACAATAGTAAAAGACATAGCACAATTACAGCCCTAAAAAGAGGAATGGGTGTGAAAAAAAGGGGGAGACACAAAACAACTTCTACCTTCACACTTAAAAAGAACACTAGGGGAACGGATAAGAAGGGTGATGTGAACATCTTCGACATGGCTTCTCAGTCTAATGTTAATAATTTATGTTTTGTGTGCTATTTTATGATTATTATTTATTTATTTACTGCTCTTCCAGTCGGCAGCCAGTCAGCTTTGAAAGGCTTTGTGGATGAAAAACTTTGGAGTTTAGTTTTGCGGAGGCTTTCAGCTGAGATTGTGCTTCTCTCTCGGTCTCAGACTTGTCTTATTATTGTCATCTGCAAGAGCAAAGCGTTGTAATATTGATGCGAATCATCCGTGGCGTAAGATTCCTTTCTGTTGACCCTGAGGGAGGCTGTAATAAATTGCTGTAGCATCATGTGCTGTCAGTTTGCTTTTAGCTGTAAACTCCGTAATGATGGCTGGGTCGTGAGCGAATGGTCTTTGTGGGATGGCATATTAAAATGGACGGGGAAAGCAGCCATTATTCAGGTAAACAAACAAGTTCATGTCCCAAAACTTTCTATTTACCTATGCCCTGATGATCCTCACAATTGGCCATTTGCGGTACAAGGTAGTATCTGAAGAAGACAAGGAGGATGGGTCCCTTTTGAGACTTTCCACAGTTTGACACTATCACATTTAGCCAGTTTTTCCTTGCCATTGTTGATCTAGGGTTGATCATTGGGGTTTTGGATTGGGATTTTGCATTTGTAATCCTCTAGTGCTTCATCAGTGTCAAAGTTAACAGTGATTGGTTTGATATTTGCTTGTTCATGCAGAATATAGCTAAAAGTCTCTTAAAGCATACTCAGTAATCCAGGTGAGAAAATCCCAGAAGTTGAATCTGGACATAAGGTTTTGTGGGAGATATATTTCGTCACTCATCTAAGTGACTTCTTCAGTCTCAGCTTGTTGGAAAACGTCCCCAATCTTATATACAGCACCTTTGCATAACAACCGATACCAGCTCCATTACATAACAATGGGACTGGTGATCAGTTTAATATGCAGATAGCCATGGCCATTAATGACAATGGCCACGTGTTCCATTCACACAGGATTGGGGAGTGGCTGCGATGGCGGCATTGTAAGATGGTGAGAGGTGTATCCTGAGGCCCCCTCCTCGGTTCAGGGAACGCCCATCCCTGAACCGAGGAGGGTGACTCTCAGTAAGACACTTTCATAGTTTTACAACTTTCTGTCCTGTTCTACTAAACTGGAATGAAATGGTTCACCAATTTCAATGGCCTGACCTAAACTCCATAAGATAGCTTCATGATGAATTGGGGTGCCAAACAGAAGTCAGGGTTGTTGTCCAAACTCATTGTCATGTTCCATAATATGGTGAAAAGCCTTCTCAGTAATAAGGGGGACAAACTTCAGACTAATACCCATATTTTTGGATGTAATTTTGGGGTGTCTACAAACTTTAGGTTTTCTGCAATTTGTACTATATTACAATCCCAAAATCAGAACAAGTTAGAACAGTATGGAAAATGAATGTAAAGAAAACACACAGTGTTTCTTACATTTACTTTGACTTGTATTTCACTGAAGACAGTATGAACCTGAGATATTTCATGGTTTCTTTTTCTGGCCAACTTCATTTCATTTGTCTATAAACATCCATTCCTGCATTTCAGGCCTGAAACACAATCCAAAAAAAGAACAGCATTTACCACTTGTACTTTTGCCATTCGTTTTCACCACACTTAACGTCTTCTTCCACAGCCATGCCCTTGTAATGTGCGCAGCTTGTAGTTTTGCACTGGTTAACATGAAGCTTCTTTTTGCAGAGTAAAGTTTTAAGAGGCATTTGTGAATGTAACTCCGTATTGTAGTGCTTAATAAAGGTTTGATAAAGTAATCCCTTGTCCATGTGGTTCTATCAGCTATTGATGAATGACAGTTCTTGATGCAGTGCTGTCTGAGGGACTGGAGATCATGGGTGTTCAGCTTAAGCTTGTGCCCTTGGGCTTTATACACTGAAATTCCTCCAGATTCCTTGAATCGTTTAATGCTATTATGCACTGTAGATAGAGAAATATGTAAATCCATTCCAATCTTTCTTTGAGGCACATTGTTTTTAAGCATTTCAATAATTTTCTCATGCATTTGTTGGTTCTCTGGCCACCTGTGCTCCTCAAAGACTCATGTTTTTGTGGATGCTGCTTTTGTACCAAATCATGGTTACAATCACCTGTTGACATCGCCTATTTGAAATCACATTATGGATTAGTTTTTTAATTTTTTACTAGCTCTAAACTGGAAAGGATGGCTATTAAGAAATGAAATGAAGTTGACCAGACAAAACATGAACTATCATGGGTTTATACTGTCTGCAATGAAATAAAAGTCAAAGTAAATGTAAGCCATGCTGTGTTTTTAATTTGCATTTTCCATACTGTCCCAACGTTTTTCTGATTTGGGGTTGTACATTTAAAACAAAATTTGCTGTGTGCAAAAGCCTGGACACATTTCTACTAGTGTGTATTCTAGTGAGATATTGAGTTTGTTTTGTGTCTTAGGTCTTACTGCAAATGTGTAAGAGGAAGATTTTTAATGTATAAAATTTATTTCAAGTTATAGCATTATTATTTAGCTTCTAGGCTGTATAGGCATGTTAATAAATAATTTGTGATGTACAGGATAGTATATCTGTGTCAAGTCAAAGTCAAGCCATAGTACAAGCAGTTTAGAACCATAGCTTGATAGGTAAAAACTAAGTCTCTGGTCATCTACAAACAGGAATGAGTGTTTTAACGTTGGTTTTAGTTTCACATTAACCTGTGTGATGTTGATGTGTCACTCATGAATCATGAAAAAAACGAAACATTTAAAGCTTTTCCACAGCTTGAAACATGCAACAATAAGCATTTCTGGGATGAACACAGAGCGTAACACACACTAAGTGCAGTGCTAGATTTGGGTTGTTTTGAAAGTAAGTTAATAGGTTTTATTTATTTAGGTCTCAACGCTGATTATGTCACTTTTGCATTTAAGCTAAAGGTACAAAATTATAGTCTTATGGAAAAGTTTGGGCTCTCAGTCACATCTTGTTGATTTAAGAATTTACTCCCTGTGCAGGGAACAAACTTAGATACTGTATATTACTTGTAAATCTTATTCTTGTTCTTTCGTTAATGGTGTAATAACAGCTGTGACAAAAAATGCATTGAGCTCAGTTTTACTCCCACCTCTGCTCATGGACCCACAGCATTGATTTGCTGCTGAGGTGACCAGCTGCTAAAAGACAGCTTTTTATTTTCTATTATAATTTATTAGCATTTTTAAGACTTCGATCGTAAGACCAGCTCTTACCTGTAGTTCATAGATGGTTGGTTTGCTTCGATGCTTCACCCTCTTTTTTCCCATACGGGTAACATGAATAGCAGAGAAAATTACAAAACCAAGGCCAGTAGAGTAAAGACAAAGCAGGTTCTTTTGAAGTTTGTGTGGATATAAGGAAGCAGCCATTTCATTTCAAACAATCGTTTATTAGTAATAATTATGGTACAAATAAATGTAACAGATCTGAAGCTGTTCAGGAATACACAAAGTGCAGCTTAACTGACCAAACATATATTGCTCTGTATTTGACATACAGTTTCAGTCTATAAAATTTAAAGCAACCTTAAGCAGGTTGATCAGCTTTGGTTTAGATGTGTTCAGTGTTACAACTGTTCAAACTCGTTCTGCTTTTAATCTGTGTGTATGTGTGTGTGTGTGTGTGTGTGTGTGTGTGTGTGTGTGTGTGTGTGTGTGTGTGTGTGTGTGTGCGATAATTTCACTTCAAGACAATTAAGTTCGGTCACAAAGCTCTCTTTGTTCCCTATTGTATAGGGCTCAATATAAATCACATGGGGGGCAAACATCCAAACAAAACCATGTTACAACAATGACTAAATGTTCTATACATGTGAGGAAACCACAGCATGAAACTGAAAGAGCAGATTCACACTCCCTTTGGTGAGAACTACTTACACACATTTACACAAATCCACAAGTTGCTGTTAATTCTCTTCCTCCTGTCTTGCCGCATCGCCGCGTACGACCACAGTCATGAGGTAATCTTTATGATAGACTTTATGAGCATTCCATTCATTTTCCTCCAACATTTCTAGATTGTCAGCAACATTTAGCCATTTATCTCTGTACAGTGTGCATATTACAATTGCGCTTTGGTCCAGCATTGAAAAGACGAGCAAAGACAGAACTCCATTCTTTGTCTCTTGGTCGATTTTCTCCTTTCTGAATTTTTATTCTGTTTTTGGTTACAGCTTCTCTGTTAAACATCTGTATGATAAACTGTAGCTTCAACAAACCGTCAAACTTCTTGGATGAAAATAAAATATGAGTGAGCGTATGAATTATTAGTGATTCCATGTTTTTTTTAGTTTGTCACTTATTAAGTAGCCAATGTCCTATATTAAAATTAGTAGGAATGAACCTTAGAGAATATCTACTGCACTTTGTGATGAGGAATTAATGAGGAAGTATTGATGACTTTTTAAAAACTTGTTCAGGAAAAACTGAAGGCTGTTATATGGTTGGATCGATATAATTGCAGGAAACTTATTTATCATATTTTCCCTTGATTTCTCTGGAATTAAATTTCTTCCAAATCTTGTAAACATTGCATAATGGACATAAATGGTGTTGAAAAAGTGGTAGAGCAATACAAAAGTGTCTTACCTTTCAATATACAGCATGGAATTCAACATTTGCTACTTGTTTCACCCTGTATATACTAAATATTATTATTCTCCTTTGAATTCCCCATGGTTTAACTACAAACACCATTTCTTTTTGTGGTATTTAGTATTTAAGTAAATATGAACACAATTAATGGTAAATCCAGCATAGTCTTGGCAAACCATAGTTGGCAAAAGAAGAATAAATGTGAGAAAACCTGTGGTTGTTGGTTTTTTCCTGTTGAATTGTTTTCTGCCAAATTTGGAATAAATTGTAGGTAGCAAGAGTGATGTCATAAGCTACAACCACTAACCCCACTAAGATATTCCAACCCTAATTATAACCTTGTATAATTAACTTACAAGTTTGTCCATGCACTAATCTAACGACCATTTTGACGAAATCTCGCAAAGACAATTCCACTCTTTCATGGATGCGTATTGATTTAAATAAAACCATGTGATAGATTGTGAAAGTTGTTCAAACTAAAAGTCATTGAGAGTGAGCCCTTACTCTGCGATGGCACTGGAGTGTACCGATGGGTCATGCCACCGGTCATTCCCTTTTTCAACATGGAATTGTGACTCAGACGACAGAAACACGTGAGAACCAAACTGGGAATGTCTTGATTTTATGAGAAATAGTACAGTTATGTAAAGTATAACGTGCCATTGATTAGCTCCTGTAGATAGCATCGGGTGTGTCTAGCTCATTTTTCATCTAAATTCAGTCCCAGTACCCCATAAATAAGAGTAAAAACTAATTTTGTTGTAGTGTTTTTAAATTTATCTCTGATAAGCTGAAAAAAATTTAAAACCGTAGGAAGTACAGTGGTACCTCGATTCTCGAGGTTAATTGGAGTCCCGAAAACTGCGAGTACCGAGCAAAATTTTCCCATAAGGTAATGTAAATCGAATTACTCTGTTTCAGACCCACAGAAAATCCAACTCTGTATAAGGTATTATATAAATGAATGGAGTTGTATTGTACAGATGCTCCCTGATTTACGATGGGGATATGTTCAGACAAATCCATCATAATTTAAATGTATCTTGAACTGAGGAGTGTGACACTAACACTTATTTACCTACAGCTGTCCAAAATCATGAACACAAAGCTTATTTATTAAAAAAATATTTAAAAAGCTCATGTCATTTAGCGAGTTATGGATTGAAAGTTAAAGTAAAAGCAAAACACTTACTCTATTGGTGAACTCAGGGAACTAGTATAGCTGCTAAGCTAACTGCAGCCTGTGTTCTGGAGCATTCAATCCTGTTTTCCTTTTGGTTGGCTCTTTAACTACTCTTTTTAGGATCCATGGAGACTTATTTGCACAAAGCATACAGTACTATAGATGTAAAAATAAAGAAAACCATGATAAACACAGCAGACAGCTTCACTGAGCAAGTGCTATTGTGAATCTGAATCACTGTGTGCTGAATTGTGAATCAATTTTCAGCTGAAACAAGTTTAAGCAAGTGCGCTGAGCAAACGACCAGAACTGAGACTTTTCTAGTCAAAATGCATCAAAAACTGAATTGGATGAGTTCCGAGGTGGTCGAGAACTGAGGTACCATTGTATATGGTTTAAACATGATATTTTAACAATGAAACTACAAAGCCCCTCCCTTGCCTCTCAAGTGGTATGATCCACTTTAAAATGTAATTGTTTCTGTTTAAAAACAAACAAACAAAAAAAGGGAGAGGAGGTCTTCAGCAGTGTTTAGCACAAAAACATGGACAGGGTGTTATTCCATCCACTCACACTGGGACTCTTTGGAGACACCAACTCACCCAATGCATGTCTTGGAATGTGGGAGGAACCTGGAGTACCCAGATGACACCCACGCAGACACTGGGAAAACATACAACATACAACCTCCACATAGGAAATGGTCAATCCAGGACTCAACCAGGTCTGTTATGATGTGCGGTAGTGTTGCCCATTAGCAGTGCTCTTCCCCCCTTTTCTCCCCCATTTGCAGACCCTGCACTAAGAGAGGATGGCTGTAGGCCACTTACTGGCAGGTGGTGGACCTCTACAGTGGGAAAAATACACATTAAGGAATCCCTTAGTATCCATCTTGGACAGCCAACATGGACTGCTATTCCAGCAGCAGAGACTACGGCCAGGTGTGTCAGTGCAGTGCCTGGCCAGGCTGGAGGCACACAACTAACACCGGTCTGTACACTGGTGAACTAGTAGATTAGAATGGACAGGATGCTGGACAGATTCCCTCCAAGCACTAAACAGGAGTGGCAAAACAAGAACACAAACCTTGACTTACTTCAGTGACTTGACACTCTCTAATGTGAACACAGGGTTAGATGTGTTTCTTTGACAGACACACAGGTTGTTCAAGGTCATAGCGAAGCCGGACATGCTTGAAGGAAAGCACTAGTACCTGCTTTTCAGTACATATTAACCCCAAGATGCAAGAGTTTGGCTTATTTTGCTTTGACCAATGGGGGGAAGAAATGCCATTACTTCTATGCTGGAAGTTGGGCATATAATGCTTTCTTGGACTCTTAGCTATTGGTGCTTGAGGCATTATTGGGAAACAAACTTTAACAGCTTTGTATTTTTTTTGTTAGTGTAACCAGATATACAGTACTGTGCAAAAGTATTAGGCCACCATTGTTTTAGCAGTGGTATAATGACCATATATAATTATGTCTCAGTCTCTTTATTAGAATACAACCAGAAAATACAGGAAATGCGTATGCTGTATTAATAAACTGGAAAAAAATCAGAAAAACAGCTTCTATAGGCAATAGTGGTAAGTGTTTAATATAACCTCCTCTTACACTTGAGCAAAAGCAGCATCTGGCAACTTCATTGGGATGCCAAGTTGACCCTTCTACAGTCCAAAGAATGGTCTTTATGGAGTGTAGCAGCCAAGAAACCACTTTTTCATTAGTGCCACAGGGTGAAAAGGCTAAGATGTGCTAACACCCACAAAGATTGGAATGAGGATCAGTGGACAAGAGTATTATGGAGTGATGAATGCAAGTTTGAAATTTTTGGGTCCAGTCCTCAACTTTATGTTATATATGGTCATTATACTGTTGCTAAAACAATAAATCTAATGGTGGCTTAAGACTTTTGCACAGTACTGTACATTGTTCAAGCATGCAGGGAAATGGTCAAAATTTCCCTTGATAGAATGTTGAAATATGGAATAAATATGGAATAAAACCACAAACGATTACAAATTTTGAATGTGTCTACCTGTAACTATACAACTGGTTAGTGGTAGAGCTTTTAACTCTTGCAAGGTCCTTCATTCGAAATCCAATCGAATTCTAAGACGCTCTGATCTTATTGCCTGCCTGACCCATATTGAGCAGAGTTACAACAAATCCATTTTACTGCAAAGGCAACAGAAACATGCATGAAAACCAGAAAGCATTGAGCTCATTTAATTGACCATTCATTGGTTGTGTGCTAAATCATGCAGACCTGAAAGCCATTGTGTTAACCAAACATTAAAAACAATCTGATCACAGGTAAAAGTGGCATTTTTTGGCCCACGTGTAGTCCTTGGGCTAAAGAATGATGTTCTTTGGCTAGAAGGCTTTGGCAATACAACGACATACTGTAGTTTAAGTCACAGCTGCAACATTGCGGGTTTTCCCATACGGATCACCATTGAGATTCTTCTCGAGATAAGAGTTCTTCTAAATTATATAAACAGGTGGGAGGTGAGTGAACAACAGGCCGTATGATGCGGTTATCTCTGAGACAAAGTTTCCAAAGAAGTTAGTGGTATCGCTCTGAAGACAAAAATTATTGGAAATATTTACATAGAAACCCAAGTGATCAAGTGAGACAAAGATCGGACGTTACACCATCCCACCCAGCACACATAGAGTCTTTTTTCTTTTAGTCAGTACAAATGTAGAAATTTAGAGCACATTTACAATAATAATAAGTTAAAAAAATCAGAATCAGACTCAACAGACTTTGGTTGTAGTAGTTTTGTAGCTGTCCTTGACTTGATTCTTTGCTTCATCTTGGAAAAGGAGACCAACTCTCAGCACTACAATCCCTCCAAATGTGACTTTCATGTCAACGTCATGACAACACGGAATTAAATTTCTATTCTTGATGGTACAATAGGTTGGAAAAACGTCCAGGTCTTTAGTGTTCGGACGAGTCATCATTGGTACGTGGTTTCCTCAGTCTATTTAAGCTACGGATGCTCCTCTAAGGGGTCAGCCAGAGGGTCCATAGGTGTGACAGCTCCAAGCTCTGGCTGTTTCAGCCTCTTTATTGTGTTTTTCAGTGCCTGCCTTTTATTGCAGAACCAGACCCGCACCACCTCGCGGTCATAGTTCAGTTTCTCGGCGATTTCGGTCATCTCCTGGCCTGAGGGGTGAGTGTTTTTCTCGAAGTGGCTGTTGAGGATCTCCAGGGCTTGCGGTGTGAAAGAGGTCCGGCGTTTTCGCTTTTTCGACGGCTCACTGCCAATAAACTCGGTCAGGTTCTGCATACCCGAGCGATGGCGGGCTTCCGCCTCGGCCATCCAACGCTCCAGCACGGGCTTAATCTTCTGGGCGCTTTTAGGCGTGATGTCCAACTTCTCAAACCTGGCAGGATATAAAAGGCCAGGGTTCAGTTTGCCTGTCAGACTGCTAGCTATAGTGCTCTCTTGGGCTTCCTGTGGTAGGAAAAAGTGGCTTCTCAGGATGGTGTGTCTGGGGGAGAATTGAGAGAGAACAAGCTTACTTCGGCTGCCCTGACTGGGCGAACGGGGTTTGCTGTCTGAGCCAGTTTCTCAGGAAGGGCCTCCTGGTCCAGGCTGCCAATGAGACAGAGAGTTTCTACATCATGACTTCCATATTGCGTCTGATCTACGTGCAGTTGGCATCCTGCTTTGAACTTGGCACTGACTGCTTTGCAGCTTATTTTGAAATTAGTTTTTGACTCTCTGCTCACTTTGCAGTGATGGACTGAGGAGGCTCTTCAAGAGACTGGAAAATTCAAGCAGCTAACTGCTACAACTGGGCTTAATGCACAACGATTGAATCATAACACAATGAGCAATATTACATTTAATATTCCCTCTTTTCACAAGAAACATTGTCGAGCAGGCGGCAAAAACATGCACTAAAATGTAAAAAACATTACGTATTCACATGTACAATATTAATAATTCACTGTAATGCACAAACATTTAATACAGAACTTCTCTTCATCCCAAGGAAACTTCTCTTCATCCCACTCACTGCAGGTTTAACACTAATACATTTTCACCACTCAGTTTTTGCATACGCTGGGTAACTTCAGACTTGTAAAGTTGTAAAGTTGCTTTGAGACAATGCTCCATTGTAAAAAGCGCTATATAAATAAATCTGACTTGACTTGACTTGACTTGATTTGACACTGTTTATTTATTTATTTATTTATTTATTTATTTACTTACTTGCTTGTGCACATACACACTTTACTTACTCTTCCTTTACTTACTCTATTTCTTAGAACACTTCAGTTCTTCCTCTATACCTCTTGAGTTTTCTAAAGGTGCTATAGAAGTACACTTTATTACTATTATTATTACTATTATTAACTACTTACCTATGTACTTACTTTTACTTACTTAGTTACTGAAGTATTTTATTTATTTTTATTTTCTTACTTAGTTACTGAAGTATTTTACATACTTTTATTTACTTTTGCATTTGCATATAAATATAGATACTTATATACAGATCTCATATTTTATCTTATCTTATTTTCATTTCATTCATTCTATTCTATTTTAATTTTTAATATTCATGTATATTCTTTTATTCTATTTAAATAGATTCCGGGCAGTCGTTTAAAAACATTTCACTGCAAGTTGTGACTCTGAATCTACTTACTTACATACGTATGTCCTTACTTTAGCTTCATTATGTACCTACGTACTCTACTTATTTTGACTTACTTAAGTACTTATGTACTTGCATCTTTTTGTGCTTTTGCTCCTCTCCATGACAGGTTTCCCAATTGTTTTAAAATATTTTAATTTCTACCTGATAAAAGCAGAAAATTAGAAGTAGTATAAAGACCAAATCATGAGAAAATCACCTACTGTGGAATTTCTATCTTTCTTTAGTTATGCAGTTATTTTCTGTATTTGTACAGTTTTATGCAAATGTTTAGGCACCCCTAGTCAAATCACATATTGCGAACCAAATGTGCCTTACAAATGACAATAAGTATTACTTTAAAGATCAAAAATCTGAAATCAAATCAGTATTTGGTAGGTCCATCCAACTTAGTTATGTACTTTACTTATTTTTACTTACTTATGTACTTGTGTACTTACTGACTTAATTTACTTCCTTACTTACATACTTTTCTTATTTTTACTTACATAATTCACGTACTTTTACTTCCTTCCTTACTTATAACTTACTTACATACTGACTAACTTATACAGTGGGGACCAAAAGTCTGAGACCACTTGGATCTTTGGGATGAAGGATTCATACTAGATTTAGAGGGACACTTAAAGACAGAGAAAGCCAAGCTTTCAGTAACATCATAAGATACTCTTTGGAATTTTGTAAAATCATGCTGGGAAAACAAGGATCATCAGACTTTGCACAAACTAATAAATACGAATAAATGCTGAAACGTATGTAAATAGATTTTTAAAATATTCATCTTTACACTCAAAAGTTATGCTTTATGTTTGTTATGTTTGCTATGCTGTGCAATGAAAAATGCGTTACATTCAAGAAAAATACAAAATCTAATGACTTTACATTTATCAACGTATTATTCTAGTTTTTTCGGTTTAACCCTGCTTAATCCTGGTCAAGTGCTTCCCTGGATTTTTCTTCTGATTCACTCAAGTTGTCAAGCTGATTTTATGGTTTGTAATAAGAAAAACATTGTAGTAAACTCAAGTAAAGTGTGAAATAGAAAAACTTCCAATAGTGGTCTCATACCAAATACATTTCAAATGAATTTGCATGTTGATCAGAGAACTACACCGCTAAGTCATATTGGGGAGATCAGGTTCTATCACTGGAGCACTGTCAGGAGGGCTGGTCTCCACCCTCCTCCAATGACATGCAGCGCTAAAACCCATAACAAGTCTCAGAGGCGCTCTAATGGACATATGGATGTGCATGAGAGTCTTCTTAGTAAGCAGCTTACACCTGTCAGACAGGCTGAGAAAAGCCCTGCAGAGGGACGAGAGGAGTGAGCTCGATCTCTCAGTCCCAGGCTTCAGCCAGGACGTCTTTGATGGAATCGTAACTGGCAGACAAGGAGACGCCTCGAGCGGGGGCAGAGACCTCTGCTCTCATGACCCCAAATGCAAGAAGACACTTTTTTAAACACAAAGATGACTGACAGTTCTGTCTGAACATCTGAGTGAAGAGGAAGCATGGCCAGAGATATGGCATCATCTTCATTTATTTATTGATTTATAAATTATTTTTTGTGCTTTTTCCAATCTCCATGACAGGTTTTCCTTTTGTTTTAAAATATGTTATATATGTCAGTAATCTGAAATCATATAAATATTTGTCTTGTCAACTCATTACCTTTAACTGTATCAGTTCCATTAGGCTTATATATTTTTTTCTTTCTTTATTTATTTTGGGGCAGTTGGCTGGTATAGTTTTCTAAGCATCCTGGAGAAATTTCCAAGGTTTTTCTATGTAAGCTGTTTGTCATATTTGTTTAAAATTGCTGTGTACCTGGGCAGGAATCACATTTTTAACTGAATAAGGAACTTATTAGGCTGTTTAATTTGTATTATAAAAAACATACATAATTTCTTAAACAAAATCAAGTGTTTGTTGGGAAATGCGCATTTGGAAATGTGAACTATGAACTATTTTTTAGTCCACAAAAAATAAAACAATAAGACAACGAGACCAAATTAGATAAAAATAGGTTTCCTAAAGCTATTGCACAGTATGCTATGACTAGTTACAGTATATGGAATGCTCTTATTGATTTTTAGTGATAAACCCTGAAACGATGAACTCTGAACAAGAGAACGGCAATTGACTAGTGTTGGGACAGAGACGGAAACAATTTATACTCAAATATTTCAATCAGAAGTTTAAATTTTCTGATAAAGAGTGCATTGGGAAGGTCTTGCAAAAGAAAGAGATTCATTGGCCAAGTATAGTTCCTTCTGCATCTCGACTTTTGATCCCCATCACGGTTTTGATATATCATGGGTCAGTATAAGATATTAAATGGGAATTTGTTCCCTAATGGTCAGGACCCCCATAGCACCACCACAGATCATCTGGGTGGTGGATCATTCTCAGAACTGCAGTGACACTCATATGGTGGTGGTGTGGACATTTTTGGTTGGTGAACTCTTTTCAGTCCAGCAGTGACACCGAGGTGTTTAAAAACTTCAGTCGCTTATACCAGCACAACACACACTAACAAACCACCACCACACCAGTATAACTGCAGTGCTGAGTATGATCTGTGATCTGTGGTGGTCCTGACCATTAGAGAACAGAGTAAAGGGGACGAACAAAGTATGTTGAGAAACAGACGGACTACAGTCTGTAATTGTAGAACTACAAAGTGCTTCTACATGGTAAGTGGAACTGATGAAATGCACAATGAGTGTAGAAACAAGGATGTGTGTTTAATAAGGAATTGGTGAGTGTCTATAAATACTTAACCCATATTGTACAATGAGGTATTGTAAAAATCAGACTTCTTTTCTGGTACAGAGGGAGAGCCAAAAGTAATTGCCCCTAACCCCCACGAAGTGACTCGTCAAGTGACTCGTTAATGCCTAAGATTCATAGATATTGTGAATCCCACCCTCGACTGATTAACTTAACTGACTTGTTAACATCTTTAAATTTAGAAAATCAACAAAGCAGCTCATCTGACCTGGGGTATGACAATCTTATGGGAAAACCCAAGAGACTCTTTCCTAACAACACTGAAGGTAACGCAGGACGGCTGAACCAGTTCTTGTCGTGCCAATGACAAACGGCAGCTTTTCATCCCGGGACATGAATCATTGATGCTAGTCTGTGTTTTACTCTGGATTAATGTGCCTTAAACGTTGAAGCACATCTCGGTATTATGCAAACGATTACATGTTAGGAACGTCCGTGTGCACCGGTGCATTAGGGTTAGCGCAGAGGATATTTGAATTTGTCACAGAACGGTCCGCCAGAGTGCTTCTAACAGTTTGATACACATGAATTAGCAATTGCTTATGTCCGTTATCGAAAGTGTAGCCTTAAATGATGCGACGGACGCTGATGCACATTTGAAGTTCGGCGATAGATCGGTCTTTACGTCGTTTAATCAAGGAGCGGCTTTGATCAAGGCTGACCATCGCTTCTGTGTGATTGATGGGCGAAGCAGTAAAGCATTTTATCCTCAAAGTAAGCGATGGGATCAGACAAGATGGAGACATCTGTCAGGCTGAGTTTGACTGAGCAAAGTCTACGAGAGCCCCAAGAGCCTGCGCGAAAAAAAACCCCACTCGCTCGTTCTCGTCTCTGTTGATGTTAACCAAAGGAAAGCATGTGAAGTCTGCCTTTAAACCCTCCAACACTGTCATGTTCAATGTCATACAAATAACCATGTAATGAAATGAAAAACCATGTCCGTCTCCCCTCTGAAGGAGCCACATGAAACGTCGCGCATTTATTTAGCAAGCTAATGGCTTTTAATGTATGTCCTAAATATCTGAATTATGTATTTGTCAAAGATAAATATTTCATGCTGATTTTTTAGAGGAATTACACACGAGCTTCATAAGGTATTCCCCTACCACCCCCTCTTCGTTCCCTGGTGCCGTTTCAGGTTTTATCAGCCGCTTGATGGTGGGTTTTAAAATTGTATGACTGAGGTACGTGGTGTAAACAGAGCCTGCTCGTAAGCCAGACTTAAAATGATAATGAAAAAGCCTGAAGAACTGTCGTACAGCTTAAAAAATATGTCACAAGGTGAGGCCAGTTCTCAAATCTTTTAACCATGGCTTTCCAAATTCAGTAAACATAACTGCAGGATTGATAAGATAAGCGGTTGATGTTAGATCTCAGTTTGCACCAAGACAGCTGCTTTTGGCTGGTGTCAAATTTGAATAAATATATTCAACAATTATTGTCGTTTCCTAATATGCAGGAGATCAGAACACATAAAATTAGGCCACCATGGACTACAGACCTTCACTCATGTCTGGTTAGTGCTTACATATTGGTTTATTTGTTATCTATTTGTGTTAAAGATGACATATTATACTCCTTTCCACAAGTTAAGACACTTCCCTAGTGTCTTAAAGAAATGTCTGTGAGATGCTTTGGTCCAAATACCACAAGGATCAAACACTACAGCTCCCTGTTCTCCAGACTAAACAGCACTTTTAAGAATGATCGGTTTTGAGAAGCTGTTCCTTTAAATAATACCCCACTGCACACCCCACCCCGAGTGATTCACGCTGTGTGAAACTGTTCTCTTATTGTTAAATTAGATCATGAGCTTAATTCATTTGATGTATTATTGTATGATTTAAACTTTCACTTTAAAGATAGAGCTAATGATGCCAGCTTCACTTCACTGTACACCATGAATGTGATGCAATTGAGCTTCGGTATGAGGAATGGACTCCAGCTATTTGAAAGTTACTAGAGTTACTATTATAGTTAGACTTAATTTTTGTAATAAAATAATGACAAAAAGAATAAAAAACAGTAATAAAATAATAGTAAAAAATAAATAAATAAATAAATTGGACATCTGGTACTAAGGCAGATTGGCACCCAGTCTGCTGTTGGTTCCTGACTTGCACCTTGTGCTGCTGGTTAGACCCGGCTACCTGCAACTCTGAATTGCATTATGAAAATTAATGAATGAATATTTCAAAAATAAATATAGAAAAACGGAATAACATAAAAGAAAACATTTTTTCTTTTCTGGCTAATTTGGTCAGCCCAGTTCACCAGTATCAGAATAATAAATACAAAATAAACAATGAAACAGTTTCTAACAGCTTCCTGAAACTAAACCGCAATAATAAAACAATCATGGCTATTTTAGAGCATATTTTTGAGGTCCTGACAAATTATTAATTTGAAGTTAAACTTTGACTATACAATAATTAGTTCTATTATGCATTTATTTTTCAATGTTAGATCCATCTGCCATTGTGAAAATGGATCACTTATCTATTATTATGTCTTATTATTTACAACATCAAGCGACTGCCCGTTGTCACATGTCTATCCAGTTCTGTGTGGTGTAATCAGATCCGACAGAGTACAAGAGTGAGTATAATGGTTTGAAATGGATTTAAAGGTTATTTAAGGGCAAACCTTTCATTAAAAATCTAGTCCTGTCACAGTCTCTTTAGCTAAATATGTGATGAATACATGGCAGCAGAGCTCAGTAATTATTAAGTGCTTTAAGTGCTTCTTGTAATACTAATGTATTTTGCATAAGTAACCAGACTACCACATACAGACAGGGTGCAGTGAGGAAGACACATGCAAAAGGAGAGGACGTACAAAAACGGATTTTTAATTATGCATGTTCTCTTTAGTAGCTTAATTACTGTTGTTTAAATATGAATACAGGACATGGATATTACATGCTGTAGAGCTGGGGCCATTTCTACAAAGGGTAAGGAGTTCAGATAATGCGAGAACCAGTCAGAGCTTTTGTTATGCTATTTCAGAACTATTATGTGAATTGTTTTTTTTTACTGACGGTTAAACCAAAACAGTCTTTATCTACAAATTTGGGCATCCTTTGTTATATCATTTGCTGTTTTTTTTTATTTTTTTTTTATTGTTTGTTAGTTTGTTTGGATTTATAAAAATAAAATGGAGTGCAAACTTTGCAGGGAACAAACTTAAATATTTATAAATTTAAACTATCATTTAATTGATTTGTTAATGTTAAGTGAAAATAATGTTATATATACATATACATATAAATACCAAAGCTTTGCTTACGGCTATATAATTGCATGTATTTAGTTATAAACAGTTTATTTACAGATGTACTTTCATATTGCTTTGATTAAATAAACATTTACATTTACAGTATTTAGCAGACACCCTTATCCAGAGCGACTTACAATTGGACCCAATAGTGGCAGCTTGGCAGAGGTGGGATTTGAACCCTGGACCTTCTGGTCCATAGTCCAGTACCATACCCACTAGGCTACCACAATCCACAGAAATAAACAGATTTCCCTATTTTATGTCAGGACTATGTTGAATGCCTTCATCCAAACCCTAGCTCTGTTCAATTCTAATATAGTTCAAAGCCCTTTATCCATAAACAATAGTACAACACTTTTTTCAGTTCTCTTCATTTGATTTAAATAATCCTCAGATAGGATCAGTTTCCTGAACACGTATAATGATTCTCTTTACTTTAAAACCTTTCAAGGTGTAACTAGCTAACCCAGTTTTGTCCGTCGTACTAACATGTGGCATTTAATCCATCTTACCTGCAGATGGCAGACTGACTGTAAGCAGGCCCTTCTGTGGCACTGAGTGCCTGGCCCACCTGAGTTTGCGTCAGACCCAGAGACAGACGGCGGATTTTAAATGCTTTGGCGAATTCTCGGATCTCCTCCAGGTTCACACCGTCCACTTCGCTCGGAGCTGTCTGAGGGTCTGAGGGGAAGGGGAGAGCAAAGACAAAGCTCAATACTATTTTGAAAGTATTTGAAAGTACTAACGTACATGATTGTGTTAAGTGTGAAATATAAACCTTTTTGTTTCAGGTACAGAAATGCTATTTAACCTAACGCTGTTCAGTTCCCTACTACAACATATATGTTAGTTAGTTAGGTCAGTTAGTTCATGTCTCTGGCACTCAACTGAGGTGTTTGGAATATTGTTATTTACTCTGTCTCAGTCATATTCTGGCTTTATCAAGAAGTGATCAAGAAACTGTCATGTTTGGGCAAAAAGTGGGAGATGAACATTAGAATCCGGTACAGAGCAGAGCTTTATTAAGAAACTGAAAAACATTGGAGAACTGAGTGCAACTACAAAAACTAAGACCTGGAGTCCACAAACAGTCCAAAACGCAGCAAACAGGAATGGCGTGACATGTGCACGGGGAAGAGGGAAACCGGACAGGGACCGAAGCTGTACCAGCATGAACCACACAGAAGCTAAATGTACTCAATTTGCAGCAAACAAAGGAAATGGACGGTTTAAATAACCCAACTAATGAGACAGAACCTAGATAGAGCTAAAGAAAATAAGGACGGCAAAGCTTAAAACAAGGTGACACACCATGTAGCGATGATTTGGAAGGAGCGATGGACACTGGGAAGTGTAGTCCAGTAGGACCGTGGCCATGACACTGACTGTGTACATACCTCCTTTTTGTGGAATTATTGATCAATTTTAAACTCAGAATGTCTGGTATTAAGTGTAAAAGTAATCCTGCTCTTGAGTAATCAGATAATGAGAAACTTTCAGGTTTACATGACCCAGGCGGATCATGTAATCGGATTTCTACTTCGCAACCAGTCAATACTCTCACAAAAAAATGTGATATAAACCTCAAACTAAAAGAATCAAATTTTTCATTTTCTCAAGTACATACTGTGTTTCAGAGTTTTCACAAAGTGTTCAATAGCTTTTAATTCCGTGGCCCGTGTAATTCTGGGGTTACCAGATCCGGTGAGAAAAAAACCTGCTAAAGTCAATGAAAAAGAGGCCAAATAAAGCCAAGACTTTAGAATACGCAGACCTGGCAACCATGGTGGCAGGCCCGCGCACTTGCTCATTCTGAAAACATTGATTATAACTGGGAAACTGGCATGCATGCTATGAGAAATCATATTACTGAACTCGAATCCAGCTCTCGTCATAGAATCTCTTAATCTGATTTCTAGATCAAAGCATACTGTATACATGACCACTTGAATAATCTGATAACTGCAAAAATCCGACTATGATCAGATTATTAAGTGCATGTAAACGCACCCGGTTTCTTCTTTCAGCAGGATAATGCTGCCAATTGAAGCATACTGTATGTGGGATGTGCTGGACATGTAGGACTTGGTGCCAGAATACCTTCAGTGGTCCACGTGGGGTCCTCAACGGATTAGCCTCGGTGTCACAAGGGGAATCTACCCTGTACTAGCCAGGAAAATGTTATGGCTAATCGGTGTAAGGTGTAGGAAGATATTTGGGATTAACAAGCAAGAAATAAGATCCAGTTTTTAAAAGTTCCAGTTTATGGTGTTTTTTCAGTGAGAAGACTGTATAGTAGCACTATAAGTCTGTGCTGTACACTGTACTGTACTGTGCATTATGTTTATTAAATATAGATTTCTCCTCGAAATGCATGTTAGTTTAAGCATTCTCTGGGGCATCCATGAAACGTAAAGTTTTCATCTCCTTATTGCATACAAACCAAACATTCCGCTTTTGCAGCTCTGGGTCACTGATTTTTTTCCCCCCGCCATTCAGCCCATGTTATGCGGAGTCAGTGCCTGCCAAGGACGCCTCGGCGAACGTGGTGCGGCATAGAAAGCTGCACCATGGCGGCAAATTGACAAAATGAATAGAGAATGACAGCGGTATTATGTACATTTTGACACAGAAGAAGGGGAAAAAGAAATATGAAACAGACCATTGGCTGCGTTCGCAACAAGTCGATCAATGACGACTTCCCTTTTATTGAATTCAAAACTCCATCGCAGATGCCTTTGAAATGGCTTTAAGGCAATTGCCTGTGACAAATGAGAATTTATCTAAGTAAAGCAGTTTCTTAAAGGCATGCCGGGGCTGTCACAGGCAGCAGGGAGTGATTTATATGCGGTGGCTAAGCAACTCGGCACGCGAGCCTCTGTTTATGACATTTTTAATACGCAGAAAGAAAAAAAGTGCACAAAAAGGGATCTGAACACTGGCTACTGACAAAGAGAGGAAGAAATAACAGCACAGTGCTTGGCCATGTAGATGGCATACCTCGATACGCATCGGCTAAAAGAAGCGTGAAAGATCCAGCTCTGAAAGCTATTTCTTTGTCTTCTGAATGGAACACAGCGTTATTGCTGTATCTAGTCTGTGAACACTATGATCCCCTGACTATACACTTGACTATATTCATACCATTATGTCCTTTCAAACCATCAAAGGCAAGCAGAGTCCGGCATATGATAACCACCAGTTCTCCAACCTGTAATTTTGTGTGTGTGTGAATGAGAGGCTGAGAGTGTGAGAAGAAGTGGACATCCATAACTGTGACCAAATGTACTGGAGAGTTCACAATGGTTACTCACTGCTAACAAGCTGACCCACGCTGAGAGCTGAGGAGGAGGAGGTTGAGGAGGATGAAGAGGCTTGGCGAAGTGGACTCTGGCTGTGGGGCATTCGGAGCAGTCCCGGCTGAGACACAGGAGGGGCCGACTGGGCCTGGGCAGCCTGGGGTAACTGTATAGAAATAGATACATTTAATATAATAACATTTTCAGCAGCCGTTACACCGGCATCATAAACATCGTAACATTAAACACAAATATAAGCTAACTGCTTATTACAGAAAACATAAATGGTAAAGGTATTAGCAGAGCTGAAACGGGTACATTGTCGTTCCTTGGGCTGTACAGTATGTAGTGCACTGGCATTTCTAAAGTTCAGTTTTGGGATTAGAATGGTCAAAACAAAACAACCTTCCCCAAAACACACGGACCTGTTGTTGTCGTGCCACATTTAAGGCTACCCTGGGCGTCAGATTGCTGAGAAACTGCATATTTAATACAAATTCGATCCAACTAGGTTATAAAAGCAACGGAAGGCCCAGGCGCACAAGTGCAACAGAGTATGTAAGCTGGTCAGTTGGTCATAGCATTCATACTTGCACTTAATAATCTGCAGTTATCTGATTATTCAAGTGGTCACGTACACAGCATACTCTGATCTAGAAATCAGATTAAGAAATCCGATAAAGAGAGCTGGAATTTGTTTCAGTAATCTGATTTCTCATAGCATGTATACCAGGTACCCGATTTGGCACTCTCCGCATGTACGTGAAAAAAAAAAAAACACATGGTTGCCAGGTCCACTCATTCTTAGAGATTTCGCTTCTTATTTACATAGACCAGGTGGGGGATTCTCTCATGGGATCTGGCAACCCGGGAATTACACGCAGCACCCGCTAAACAGCTACTGGACACTTTGTGGAGACTCTGAAACGCAATATATACTCAAGAAAATGACGAATTTGATTATTTGATGCTGCACAGTTTGTTAGTCATCCTCTAATCCTTCATCAGTGCTCACAGTACGCTGCCTACAGTGCGCTTCAGTCCAGCCGTGACACTGAGGTATTTAAACACTCCAGCAGCACTACTGTATTGGACCCACGCCTACCAACAAAACACACACTAACACACCCCACCACATCAGTGTCACTGCAGTGCTGAGAATGATCCACCACCCAAATATGTGCTGGTCCTATGTAGAGAATCAGATGGACTACAGTCTGTAATTGTAGCACTACAAAATGCTTCTATATGGTAAGTGGAACTGATGAAATGGATAATGGGTGTAGAAACAAGGAGGTGTACTTAATAAAGTGATTGTTAATTCACAGGTATGGTAATTTTATGAACACTAGTATAGCTTCGACATATCTAAGCCTCTCTGGATTTTTAAAGTAGCTTGCTTAACACCTGCTATGAAAAGCAGAGACAACATGAAATGTGTGAGAATGTTTTTTTGGACGCCTCTCTGCAGGGATTTCACTGAATGAGGGCCTTCTACTGACTTATCCTGACAGGAATCAAACACACACACACACACACACACACACACACACACACACACACACACACACACACACACACAAAACATCATTGTTGTATATTAAATAAAGAGAACCAAGTTAAACAAATGAGACAAAAATAGCAGACTTCATCATTTATTCACCGATGAAAATGATCCAATATTATACTGTATGTACGTGAGGGGCAAAAGTATTTGGACTTCTATGATTATGAGCTAACTTGAAGATGAAACTGTATTTGAGTCATGTGTTTTCAATCGATGACAACCAGGTGTGAGCGTGCACCCTGTTGCATTGGAAGATACAATAAACACCAAAACACAACAGTGATTACCAGAGCAATACATTTTTATTAAAGAATATTAATTTCATTGGGTACATTTATTAGAAACAGCATATGCTATTTGCAGAACTGTGGTAGCCCGGCAGTTAAGGTACTGAACTATGAATCAGAAGGTCCGGGGTTCAAATCTCACCTCTGAGAAGCTGCCACTGTTGGGCCCTTAACCCACAATTGCTTGGATTGTAAGAACTGTAAGTCACTCTGGATAAGGGCATCAGCTAAATGATGTAAATGTGCAAGTTGTTATCTGGTATGCACGGTGTTCATGCGCTGGAATATTATAGAATATCTAAGACTTGTTTGTGAATACTAGGACTATTTGAGATACCAATTTGAGTGTTCTCTTACTCTTTTCGACCACATAAAGCCCACGTTGGCATATTCAGCCCTCAGTGCTTAACGTGAATGAAAACCACTGCGGTTTGGTGAAAGCAGTAATCAGAATTGCACTGGGCTGGATGGCTTGTCATCAGCAGCTTTGTGTCATGAGCCCAAAACTGATATTTTCATGTTTTATGCACAATTGAGTCGCTTTTACAAGATCAACACAACGTGTCCCCTGAAGAAAAACTAGGCTGGCATCTTCATGCTATTCCCTAGTGCTATTAATTATACTCTCCAGGGAGCGTGTGTGTTGGTGAGGATGTTTGTTTGGACGATGAGTGATGTCAGAACAAGTGATGCATAGGCTGTCAGGACTGTCGGCAGGCGCGAGAGAATTATCCCGAAACTCTGCTCACACGCGAGCGGCTGTGTTTGACAGCCATACATTTTAGCACACGGAACCATAAACATTATTACAAATGCATTAACGTGTTCGCATGAGTGAGCAAACGGCCTATGAAAATGACACATGAAATGAGGTTAACCTGCGTGAGGATTTTTTTTTCCCAGTGAATGACCATAAATTACAGGGCAGGACAGGGGATATGGTCAAGCATTATATATCTCCACTGCAGACAAAAGCCAGTGTGTGCGTGGATGTGTGCGCCTGTATGGGGTGGTGGTCCAATTTATGTATCATTCTCAGGACCAAATGTCCCCACAAGGACAGTAAGAGATGACTTTTTTACCTTGAAAAACTCAAAATAGAAAAAAGATTTGCTTTAGGTTCCTGAGGAGCATTACAGAAAAACTGTCATCCTGCCGCTTATTACCACTAGGATTCTCTCTTATCCTAAATAGCCATGTCTGGAGAATTACTCTAAAGTACTGAAACAATGACATCTTACATGTGTGGGATCTGCCCTTTCTTAAGTCAGTAATACAGCGATGGAGACACAACTCAGTTTCATGAGTGGACTCTGGGAATCAAAGCTGAACCCTTGTGTTTTGTTTGGGTTACAACTTCAGCTTGTCTAATACAATTAAGCTTGCAAATTACACTACATTACACTGCATTGTCAAGTAGTATCTGAAAACCCATTTTAATTAGTGGGGTTTGACAACTGCAGGTGCTTAACATCAAGCATGCTGCTATGCAAGCTTCTTTGGAAAACACTGGCAGTAAAATGGGTCATACCAAAGAGCTCAGTGCTGACACCTTACCAACAAGTCGGTTCCTGCCCTGCTAGAGCCTTGCTTGCCAAGTGTGGTCTGATTGTGAAGGTGAAATATCTGTGGGCAACAGCAGCTCAGCTATGATGTGGTAGGCCACACTACTGCCACTAGTCCAAACTGCCCCCAGAAGTAACTCCAGCACAAGAACTGCTCATTAGAAGCTTTATGGATTGTTTCCAAGGCAGAGCATTGACTCACACCTAAACTCACCATGGGCAATACCAAGTGTCAGCTGGAATGTGTAAAGCAGTGGCATGCAGTCAGGCCCTTCTAACACTCCAGAAAAGGGTAACAAACAGGTGTATGTCAAATATTAAATACATATTTATTTCATGAATAAAGTCAAATCAAAAACATCATTTAATTCATAATGTTACTCTGCGTTTTCTTGGTTGCTATAGGTGTTACGGTTTGCCATAATTTAACAGAGGCGAACCGTGAAAACAAAAGTAAAAGGGATTTTAGGACCCAATCGCAGTTAGCTCCAGATGGAAGTGATGAACCAAAAATAAGTAAACAAAAGAATTAAAATATAAATAAAGAAATGAAACTAAACGAAGGAACGGGTTAGTGCGGGACCCGAGCCTTGAACCCGGGATCTCTAGTGTCAGAGGCGAATGTAAACAGGGCTTGCCACACAACCAGACACTAGGACATGAGGGAAGGAGGAGGAGAAGAACGACAATCACAGGTGCTACCCAAACGGAGGAAGTGCTACCGTACGGAGCGGATACTAAGATTCGGGGCAAAAGCAAAATGGAGGAACTAGCTCTCCACAGGGAACGAGACAAACTAGTGGAAAAGAAAGCCGCTAACCATGCTAGTGGCGTTGTGGCGGGCACGAAGTAGAAACCAAAAGTGCTCTGAAAAGCAGAAGCGCTTCGGGAAAGCTCAGCAACAGGCTGGCAGGCTAGAGCGAGTGGAGGGTCGACGCGTGCACAGATCGGCGACGCGAAGTGGGTGAACGGGAACCGGACTGCATCGCTGTTTCCACACCGATGACAGAGGCTTAAAAAAGTCGCGCGGTCACCCAAAGTAAGCCCCAGGCTTCACACAGGTGAGCGCAGGGACTTTCCGGTAGACCATGTACCGCGGATATAGCCCTATGCTACCGACTAAGGCCCTACAGAACCTCGAGCCTTGCGACTGTACACCGCTGGCACACTTTCTAGGGCTAGCTACCACTCTCCCTGCCTGATCGCGGTCCAAGGAGGGAGTGAAGGTAAGTGGCGCTGGTTAGGCTTGCTTACAAAACCAGAGAAGGCCGCCGCCATTGCGGAAACGGGGGTATCGCGAGGGTACGACACCGGACACCGCTAAAGCGTGCTCTTAAAAAGCACCGCTGATAGGTGTCGCGAATAACGCAATCCCGCAGCAATAAGCCGGTGCATGCGCGATCGCATTACCTGTGAGGATCCCAGCGTGATAGCCAAACCAATACTGACCTCTAGTGTCAGTTTGGAGGGATCCCCACAGAGCTGGAGGGTCCTAACAATAAGACGCATATCTGACAGAGTGACTAACCAGTCAAGACCGAGAATCTCATTAGAGTGGAATCTGTCTACGTATTTGTGTGCCCCTTCTGATGATATTTGGAAGGGTTCAGTAATGTGAGTCTATTAACAAACACACAAGAAATCTGACCAGTCAGATTTATGATCTTCACTATGGGGCTAGCCCATAGCTGTCTAACCCTTCTCAGAATACCGAAGAAGGCGCTACGGATGCGTTATTCATGGCTGGTAATGTCAAATGGTGACTTGCAAGGAAACTTACAATTCAGCAAGGTCAGCCAAGTCTACCTACAAAGTAATAGACCAGTTTCTGGCAAAGAAGCGGAGGATGGACTTCATCTTCAAATAAGCATAGGGGACTGGTGAGTTTGGCGATAATAGTAACCTTCCTTTGTTATTTAATTCCTTTTAGTCTCCCTTCTTTAGCATTCTCTCTTTTAGACTTTCAGTTTTACTCTGTCTCTTAGGTTCACAGACCGTTCTGCTTGCATTCTCATTCTTCTCTTTAGCATGTTTTGCTTTCTTTCCCTTTTGTATTTTGTCACAAATATTCTGCCCTAGATTAACTATCATATTTCCTTTTCATATGTTTTTCTTCTCTTTTGTCAAACAACCAAATCATTTCCAGGCAGCATCTCATGTAAAGAAACCATGCTGTGCAGCCTGTTACTGATGAATGATCTAATCGTGCAGAGTGCCTCTGCCACCCCCTGGTGGTCCTTAAAGATGGTGCTGGCACTCTGACAGCTCAAGAATGCTCAAGACTTTAAAGGGACTCGGTCAAAATCTACCAGATAAAAGGAGATTCAATTAAATGCTGACAATAAATGTTTCTCTGCCTAAAGAATATAGTCAAAGTTTTCACCTGCTGTCCAGGTTTGATTGGCGACAGTGTGATTCCCTGGGTGTTGATGACGGGCAGGATCTGGTTCCCAATCACCGTGGCGATGATCTGACCCTGAGCATTGGTCAGCAGTTGAGGCGTGATTGGCTGAACCTGGAGTGAAGATGTTCCTCCCCCTGTTTGGTTGGATGGTCCTCCGGAGTTTGGCATTAGCGGGATCGTGCCGATTATCTAAAAATGCAGAGAGGACATTCCTCTATCAGGTGAAATCTGAGGATGCACTTATCTTAAAAACGGGGCTTACATTCCTGAGATGATGGATCGAAACTGGATACACTGTGTGACATTTTCCAGTGTGAGTCACTAAGTGTTAAAAACATCTCGTAGCAAGCCATCATCACACCTGTGACATTTTGCATTAAGAAATAAAGAGTCTACTCAGTGTTGGAGCAAAATTGGTGTGGACCAGTATAGTCAGGATAAGGCTAAATTACTGGATGTGGATCTTCGCATGACATGGATAGGCATTAAATAAACATTAAACAGTAGGATCATTAAATAATGAATACCTTTTCAAACTATACTGAAACATCCACTTTAAACGTAGGTCTAAAATTTAAGGCATATATCAGGTGTTAGTCATCGAGAGTCCACAATATCCACTGTGCAATCAATACAGAATGTGTACTGTGTTAGGATACAGTTTCAATGACATATTGACAAAATAAATTGATTTTAAAAATGTTTTGGAAGAAGGTCAGGATTTAGGTCTAAAAATACACCAAGCCAATTTCTTCTTTTTTTTAAATAAAGTAGGGCTTCAGTAATAAGAGTTATAGTGTTACGCAAAAGTTTGGGCAACTTTGGTCAAATGATGTGTTTTTGATTTTCCAAATGAAGGACGTTTGCAAACTGTACAACCCCTAATTCCAAAAAAGTTGGGACAGTATGGAAGATGCTAATAAGAGCACAACAACATATTATGATGTTTTTCTTTGTGAATTGTGTTTTTTTAATATATATATATATGTATACATACACATATACATGTGAAAAGCCGGTGCCTAGCCGGCATCACAGGGCACAAGGCAGGAACATCCCTAGTCAGGGTACAAGTCAATTGTAGGGCACACGCACTCATACACATACTCAACACCAATTAACCTAACACGCATGACTTTGGGGTGTGGGAGGAAACAGGAGCACCCAGAGTAAACCCAAGCGGACACAGGGAGGACATGCAAACTCCACACAGGCGGAGACTTCAAATACTTATATCCCCGCTTATTGTCTGACACAATTGGTCAAGGTCAAAGTGCTGCACAACTGTAGATACAAACATACAGCTTGTGCATCGATGCCTACGCACAATATTACACACCTAGTAAAGGTCAGGATGCATGTACGTTTGTGTTAGCTGGTGCACACCACTGACTGAGAGCCATTAAAAGACCAAATGAAGATGAGTGTGCATGCATGCGTGTGTCTGCACAGACAATGTCTATTTAGTTAGAGTACTTGAGATCCTGATGTGGTCTGTTAAACCATTCCTCACTTGCTAACACACACATATCAATACTACCAACTCCCAGGTCCCACAGGAGTCCTCTGACCCAAAACATGCACCAGTGTTTGCTGAATTTGGGATTTCCCTAGATACAGTGGTGTTTGACAGTTTGTGAACCCTTTAGAATTTTCTATATTTCTTCATAAATATGACCTAAAACATCATCAGATTTTCACACAAGTCCTAAAAGTAGATCAAGAGAACCCAGTTAAACAAATGAGACAAAATATTATACTTGGTCATTTATTTATTGAGGAAAATGATCCAATATTACATATTAGTGAGTGGCAAAAGTATGTGAACCTTTGCTTTCAGTATCTGGTATGTCCCCCTGTGCAGCAATAACTGCAGCTAAATGTTTCCTGTAACTGTTGATCAGTCCTGCACACCGGCTTGGAGGAATTTTAGCCCATTCCTCCGTACAGAACAGCTTCAGCTCTGGATGTTGGTGGGTTTCCTCACATTAACTGCTCACTTCAGGTCCTTCCACAGGCATTTGTGGTTGGACTATAAGGTCAGGGAATTTGACTTGGCCATATCCAAAAACATGAACTTTATTCTTCTCTAACCATTCTTTGGTAGAACGACACTGTGTGCTTAGGGTCCAGTTGTCTTGCTGCATGACCCCCCTTCTCTTGAGGATTCAGTTCATGGACAGAATGTCCTGATATTTTCCGATTTAGAATTCTCTGATATAATTTCAGAATCATTGTTCCATGTCAATGATGGCAAGCCGTCCTGGCACCCAGATGGCAGCAAAAACAGGCCCCAAACCATGATACCACCACTCACCAGGGGGGGGGGGGGGGGGGGGGTGTTTCACAGATGGGATAAGGTTCTTATGCTGGAATGCAGTGTCTTCATTTCTCTAAACATAACGCTTTTCTTTTAAACCAAAAACTTTTATTTTGGTCTCATCTGTCCACAAAACATTCTTCCAATAGCCTTCTGGCTTGTCCACGTGATCTTTAGCAAACTGCAGACGAGCAGCAATGTTCTTTTTGGAGAGCAGTGGCTTTCTCCTTGCGACCCTGCCATGCACACCATTGTTGTTCAGTGTTCTTCTGATGGTGGACTCATGAACATTAACATCAGCCAATGTGAGAGAGGCCTTCAGTTGCTTAGACGTTACCCTGGGGTCCTTTGTGACGTCGTAATCTATTACACGCCTTGCTCTTGGAGTGATCTTTGCTGTGGATTGGTGGAGTCCGAACTCTTTAGAGATGGTTTTGTAACCTTTCCCAGCCTGATGAGCATCAACAACTCTTTTCCTGTGGTTCCCAGAAATTTCCTTTGTTCGTGCTATGATACACTTCCACAAACGTGTTGTGAAGAGCAGACTTTGATAGATCCCTGCTCTTTAAATAAAACAGGGTGCCCACTCACACCTGATTGTCATCCTATTGATTGAAAACACCTGACCCTAATTTCACCTTCAAATTAACTGCCAATCCTAGAGGTTCACAAATTATTGCCACTCACTAAGATGTAATATTGGATCATTTTCCTCAATAAATAAATGACCAAATATAATATTATTGTCTCATTTGTTTAACTGGGTTCTCTTTATCTACTTTTAAGACGTGTGTGAAAATCTGATGATGTTTGAGGTCAAATATATGCAGAAATCTAGTCAATTCTAAAGGGTTCACAAACTTTCAAGCACCACTGTATTAGAAGATAATCTAAAATTGTAAAGCTGCTGTAAGACAGTGTTAGATTGTAAATAAATCTGACGTTACTTATTTAGTGTTCGTCCCTCCAGATCCTTTCCTATGGGTTGAGGATCAGCGCTACATCTGATGTGTTAGATATACCGAGTATAATACCTTCTTTGACATATTACATTAATTTACTGCAATAAACTCAACATAAAGATAATTTCTTACATGTAACCTCTAAGCTGTCCAAGGAGGGCTGCCCTTTTTGAGTCGGGGTCCTCCCAAGGTATTTTCCTCACCACATTTAGGATGTTTTTGCTTGCCACTGTCACCATAGGCTTGCTCAGCTGGGGCTGTGGGCTTAGATAGTTGTAAAGTTGTAAGTACTTTAAACAACTCATATTCAATATTCTTTTTGCTTAACTTCTTAACTTCCTTTCTCACTTCAGTTTAAACCGAATGATTTCTTGCTCATTGAATCTTTACTTTCTAAACTTTTTCTATTTCTATATCCCTTTACATCAGAGGATAACTGTCGATTAGCCTTCTCCTATGCTCTCAGACTTCACAGCATTTGCTTTTTCAAACTGTAGTCATTCATAAGTCTCTCTTTTGAGTTTAGCTGCTATAGGCTCTCAGTCTTTCATCTATCATTCAGACCCTTCTTTCTCTAAGCAAACTTCAAACTAGTATTTCGCTCTTTAAAAACCCATTTCACATTTGTTTCAGCTTGTAAGCGTCTCTTTCACCTTTATCTTCGTTTTCTTTCATGCACACACAAACACACCGTTACGGTTATGAAATGTCTTTCAGGTGCAATAAATACACCACAATGCACGCCTGCATTTGACACTCTTAAATAGCACATAACTAGTAATGATTAATGCAGAGGCGGCCTCTGAGCAATATAGTTTGTTTACTCATATAGGCCCACTGTTACACTAAAGACTTCGTAAGATCTCTAAACTTAATTGACTGGTAATGGTTCAACAATATGCAAAATTGTGTTGTAGTTCTCTGCACAGGTTGTGATAACTTTCATTTATCCCAGATCGTCTATTGATTCAAATCCATTTCTATGAATGGAATAAACCCCAAAGACCCAGAGACTGCTTGGAGTTGACCGACATTGTCAGTATCTTGAATCAAAAATCAATTTCGGTGAGTACTACTATTCAGTCAATGGAAAAAAAGGCCAAATAAAGCAAAAGTCTTGAAACTAGTCCTGGCAACAATGGCGGGTTAGGAAATCGGGTAACTGGTATACATGCTGTGAGTAATCTGATTTCTGGGATAAAATCCCTGATTTCTTAACCTGGATTTCTAGATCGGAGTATGCTGTATACATGACCTCTTCAATAATCAGATAACTGCAGAAATCTGACTATGGTTGGATTATTAAGTGCATGTACACGCACTCAACTTTATCACTTCCCTGGGACAAATTTCTTCACTCCTTCCTTAATTTTTGTTCTTAAAGAAAAGTGATTTTTAATAACTGGGAAACGAGTTTATATCTGTGAGAGTGCACACTGAAAACCAGGCCATCCCAGATTAAATGTTTACCCTGGCCTGGGACATCCCTCAATCAGAAAAGAGAAAACCCCATAAAGCTTCTATAAACAGCACAATGCTTCCCTTTGTGCTATACTTATCCTCTCTCCCTCTTCCAGACTCTCTTTAGGTGACATAATAGTGACGGAGTGGCAGGAAAAAAATGGCAGGCTGGCTATCTGTAATTCATCCTCTCCACGGCTCATTTGCCTGTGTTGCTTCGCATTAAGCGACACATAATTTATCTCTCTCCCTCCCTCCCTCTCTCTCTCTCTCTCTCTCTCTCTCTCTCTCCCTCCCCCTCCCCCGCTCTTTATCTCTCGCTGTTTTGGGCTCTGGCTCTTTATCCCCCTCTTCGGTACTCGCTCCTGCCACTTAGCATATTTCATTGTGTGGGGTGGTGATGCCTAGTGTCTCGGGAGCTGTTCTGCTCAATTATTCATCCTCATTGGGCTAAGTGGCTGTTCTAACACCCTTATTTGTATGAAAGGAGGCGAGCTGACAGCCAGGTCTCATAAGCGCAGGTCAGCACAGTGCCTCTCGTGTTATAAATGCAATTACAGGACACTTTTTTTAGGTAAAAAGCCCCTGCTGCAGTACAGTCACGTTCACTAACATTCCAAGCTAAGCAGGCCCTCCAGCAACAGATTTACATTTATGGCATTTAGCAGACACCCTCATCCAGAATGACTTACAATTGTTCAGCAGTTTAGAGCTTTGCTCAAGGATGCGACAGGGCTAGCTTGGTGGAACCAGGATTTGAACCCACAACCACAATTACCAAGTCCACATATTTGGGGATTTTATGGAGTTTTCCTTGCCACTGTCAGCTTAGGCTTGCTCAATCTGGGATTGGCCCTACAGATTAGAAGATCATCTAAAACTGTAACTCTGCTTTGAGACAATGCATGTTTTTGATTCATTTAGTCATTCCTCATGTTTTGTTGGCCAGTTGGTTTTGTTCAACGTCTTAAACGAGTTAAAAGGAAAAATGTACTTTCCTAAGTTATAACATCAGTATGTTTTTGTATTAATTGAGATCTGAAGGCACTGCCTTGATACAATCTTACAATCCAAGCAATTGTGGGTTAAGGTCTTGCTCAAGGACCCAACAGTGGCAGCTTGGCAGAGGTGGGATTTGTACCCTGGACCTTCTGGTCCAGAGTCCAGTACCTTAACCACTAGGCTACCACAGTCCACACACAGTCCTCTTGTAATTTCTAGCATAAAACAAACAAACAACATAACAATATATATATGTGTATGTATATATGTATATGACTCCATTTTGTGAATTTCAGTGCATTAATCAATATATAGATAGCTGTTCCTCTGAAATATACACTTAGGTTTACCCTGTACAGAGTAAGAGAGAAGCAACAAGATGTAAAAGACTGATGCGATCTGACACCAGGCAGAATGTAAATATGACATGACGCTGTCACAATTTTATATATAAATATATAAACATTTATACATATTGATGGCCCCTCTCACATTGTGGTAGGTCACTTGTTTTTAGAGCCAAGTTTCTGCTTTTTGGCTTGTTTTCAAAGAATTGGTCGCGTGTTTCTCTCGCAAGATCTGGCAACACCGGCTACAACCTTCTGATTAGAAGTCCACTGCCAAAAAAACTGAGCTCAAAGCATACCAAAATTGTACACTTTGGTTTAAATTTCAAAATAACAATAAATTTCCCAATGTCTCTCCACTCTTTCCATTTTGTTTTCCTACGTTAAGGAACATATTTACAGAGGAGAATCAGGATGTTCATCTTCATCCTCTTTTTCTAGCTTTCTTTTCTTGTCCTCGGTTCAATGTCCCTTCTATGAACAACCACCGTTTTACAATGAATGTCATCTCCTTCCCCGGTCAGGCCAATCTCCAGCGTTCGCCATGGTCACCAGCCAATATCCCTACCCATTTTCTCCCCTGGTGCTCCCTGTTCAGAGAAGAATAGGATTGTGACCCATATTGGGAGGGAATTCCAAACTTCCAACATCCATTACTGCCAGAGAAACAAAGCACACACACTGTTTGAGGTGCAGCGGATATGTTCGGTGGTGTCGTTGCCCATTATAAAATTGTCATGGGTTTGGTCTATAACTGGACAATTTTAACACACGTTTTGTGCTTCACCTACATTGAGATCTTCTCACTGTGCGCCAGTAAACGACCTTTCTGACTAATGTTACAGAGCAGAATCAACAAAATAAAGCACCGCCGTAGCCATCGCGGAAACAACGAACAAAAGGCTCGAATTTTGACACTTAAGAAAGTGGCTATTTACAGCGATTAAAAGGTAGCATCCTCACCATTTAGCTCTGACGTGCACCTCACAATACCTCCAAGAGACTTTAGATTAAGTGCAAATGGTTGCGCACCAAGGGAGACCTCTGAAAAAAACCATCCATCTTTTTCCTCGCTGCAGCTCATCCTGAGGATTTAAGCTCAGATGTGCACATTGCAGGTACATGAGACTTGGATTTTAAGTTCTCCAAGCAATTACACAGCGAAAGTGAAAAGTTTGTGAACCCTTTAGAAATTCTACATAAAACGCAAACCTAACTAAAATGGTCATTCAGATTTCACAACAGTCTTAAGTGGATAAAGAGAACCCAATCAAACCAAATGAGACAAAAATAGTAAACTTGGTCAATATTACATAGCTTTGAGTGAAAAGTATGTGACCTCTAGGAATAGCAGTTAATTGCTGGTGAGTATGGTTTTGCACAAATCAATGGGACAACAGTCAGCTGGGAGTGGGCACTCTGCTCAGGGGTCTCAAAGTTGATCTCTGGAACAATTTATGAGACCAGAGATGATTTCTCCAAACCTCAGAAAAAGAGAGTGACACTCATTCGGCTGGAAAAGGTTACCAAAAACCACTCTAAACAGATTGTTGCAAAATAAAAAGAATCATGTTATCTCCCAGAGAGAATAATCAACAACCCACTCTCCAGAACGAACCAACTGCGAGGGGCCGGTGTCATCTAGAAAGCACAAGATGCAAGCGGGAAAACCAGCCATGGACAGGGGGCAAGTCAATCGCACAAAACAACTTACTAAACTCACACTGGGACATTTAGAGTCACCACCTGTCCTAACGTATGGTCTAGAATGGGGAGAAATGGGGAAGAGTACCTGAGGTGGAGCCATAAAAGACATGGAAGAAACAGGCAAAATCCTTACTGGGACTGGAATAGAAACCCGTTTCTGAGCTGAGAGGTGGCAAGCACTAGCCACTGTACCCCCTGTGCCTCCCCAGACCTAGACGTGGTCAGCCTAAACCTAGTGATTCTCCAAAGTACTAGGGGTGGTGTGGAGTATTGCAGGGCGGGCACCAGCAATCAAATGGATGTGGTTATGTGTCCACAAGATGTTTGTGTCATTCATGACTGTGAATGTAATAGTGGTACAAGAGGCAATAGAAATCTTTACAGATCACCACTTGTCTAGCAGTTTAACAAGATGCCTTCATATACAGGTATGTGCCATTTATTGTCCGCATTACTTGGACGTTGACCGGATATTACCATAGTGTCACCTAGTAGTTTAGACACTTTGCACATAGTGTTTTAAACAGTAATGCTGTTGTACAGTACTGTTTGGTACAACACAGTAATTGTATCTTTATATTTATATATTTTGAAACACTTACTTAAAATGAAAATGATGAAGAAAGTTGAACAATACTATGTTTCTTTCTGCCTTTTAAGACTGCGATTCTCTTTTCTGTCAGCAGGTGTCGCAAAATGTCATACTGGTTTTCTGTCACTCAGACGTGAATGAGATGTATATAAGACATTTTTTTATTTCCTATTCAAATTCTTAAACAGAGCCCACCTGCATTATTGGAACAAATGGTATTGGCAAATAAGGTGTCAATGTTCAATAAAAAAGCTGCTGTTGTGGTCTGGGTTTGGATTCATATTCACGCTTGTATGATGTAAACACTCCGATTTTGTTGCTTGATATGTCATAGCTCGTGTTATCATCTGCTTGTGCTTCATCATTTCTATGGCACTAGGGGCCTACGATCAAGCCTCAAAGCTACAACTACACTAAAACGTCATGTCCTCCATCTCCTATCTGAGATTTTTTTTCAGTGCTTTCTGAGGCATCATCTGGCCAAGTTCAGGGCATGTATAAGTATCTTTAATGCTAAGAGCAGAAAGGGGATAAGGAGGGGACTCAGGCTCAAAGGGTTGCCACATTTAAGGAGCTGAAACTAAATAATAGGCTGCTGTAATAAGGTCAGGAGCAAAGGCTGTAGCCATGGGCATTGACCATCTTTGTGACCTGATTGTGTCAGGCAGCCATGACAGCATGACGGCAACAGAAACACATAGCGTAGTCTATCAAAGCCACTGTAACTGCGATACGTCCAGCCAAGTCCCTGCAGGCACCTTCCGACTCTAAGCACACGCGCAGCTCATTAGTGATGTTCAGGATCAAGCAGGGACTTGCCCGTACATGTCAAAAAGCATGCAATATGAACATAATGTATGTAACTGAGATACTGGATATGCTATGTCAGACTTAAAAGATAAGAAAAAATGTCAGGACTCCTGACATGAAACGTTAAATAAAGAGATGAAATATGGGTTAAAGTAAAAGTACTAGTTATGGCATGAAAGGGCACATTGGCCACTCGCTTTAATATGGGCGTCGTGTTCACCTGTGATAAGATTCATCAGATTGGACTCCCCTCTGACAAGCACCATTGTTCAAGCCTCTGGCGACTGATAGAACAATTCTGCAGCTGGCCACCATAAATATGACAAGGTCAGCTTTTTAGCTCCCAACCACCCAGTACAGACCAATCAAAACAAGAAAGGCCAAAACTGGGCCGCTGAGCAGACAATTCTGACTCAAACTAAAAAAAGATAGTATGTGAATCCAGGGATGGGCAATACGACGATATTTTATCGTATCATGATAAATTTTGTTATCGTAATAGATGATATGCTTTTCCGAGCATATCACGGATATCATCAGTGTTTAAAGAACACCGAAAACTGCATGTTTCATTATAAAGAGTATAATTAGTCCTGTTTAATTGGATGAACTGAGGCACGTTTTGAACATAAATCACTTTACTAAATACGGGATAATATATGAATTGTAGTTTTTAAGAATCTGTAGCTACTGATGCATTTGTATCGTGATAAATATCGTGTATCGTGATATAATATTTTTACCATATTGTCCACCCCCATGTGAATCTGGCAGATGGGTAGAGGGTAGTAACACACGTGCCATAGTGTTGACCACACTTGCCAATGATAGATCAGGGGTGATTCAAGGGTCAGAGCTGTTTTTTAACAAAAAACATAATAAAAACGTAATTTTGGACTGTCGTTCCCACACTTGTGAAGGAAGCAAATCTGATTTTTTTGGGTAGGGGAAACACTGTGACTGAAAAGACACCAACTAATATGAGAAACCGTCTATTAATGATGAGCTTGTGAGCCCCAAAGCCATTACTTGGATCGTACCATTTGCGAGGCAAGGGGATGGTTTTAGCAAGGTCTATGGTTTTAGCATTTTTTTCAGCTTATCGGAAACAAACAAATTGGAAAAACAACAAAAGTATATATATATATGAATTAGTCACAGAAATATTACGTCAATGGAAAGTGTCCACAATAATAGAAAGACAACTAAGTGTGTGTGTCACTGACCTGTCCCTGTGCATTGGTGACCAGCTGGCCTGTTACTCCCTGCAGGTTAGGCAGAGTATTGCCAAAAACTTGAGAACCAGCAATGGAGCCCATGGCTGCTGCGGCAACTGCTGCTTGGCTGGCTAGAGGGTTGAGCTACAAGAAGACAAACATTTTCAGTCATTAAGGTTATTGAAGGCAATTCAGGTGGTCAGGCATTTAATTTTAGTCAGGTCTAGACCAGGCAATGTTATCAGGCAAGGTTATCCCATCAACAGATTATTTCTTCCCTATTGGCACGAGCATATTCCAGAATGATCATGCTAAGATTCATCATATTCAAATTGTGAAAGAATGGTTCTGAGAGCATGAGGAATTGGTTTCACACATGAATTGGCCAGCACAGAGAATCCAGAACTTCACCACACTGATAGTCTTTGGGATGTGCTAGGGAAGAATTTACGAAGTGGTTCGACAGTGCAAGATCTCAAATGCAACTCTGCGTGAAAAATGTAGTGACATTGAAATCAAAGTTAAAATGTGCAACTAGACCTTTGATTTGATTTGTTTGCCCCCTTCCTGATTTCCTATTTTGTCACACCTAAGTGTTTCGGAACATCAAACCAATTTAAATATTAGTCAAAGACAACACAAGTAAACACAAAATGCAGTTTTTAAATGAAGGTGTTTATTATTAAGGGAGAAAAAAATCCAAACCTACATGGCCCTGTGTGAAAAAGTGATTGCCCCCCATGTTAAAACATAACTGGTTTATTACACCTGAGTTCACTGTCTCTAGCCACACCCAGGCCTGATTATGGCCACACATGTTCTCAATCAGGACATCACTTAAATAGGACCTGTCTGACAAAGTGAAGTACCACTTTCATGTGGTAGCATAGTGGGTAAGGTACTGGACTATAGACCAAAAGGTCCAGGGTTCTAATCCCACCTCTGCCAAGCTGCCACTGTTGGGTCCTTGAGCAAGGCCCTTAACCCACATTGGATTGTAAGATTGTATCAATTGTAAGTCGCTCTGGATAAGGGTGTCTGCTAAATGCTGTAAATGTAAATGTACACCAAAAGATCCTTACAAAAACACTTCATGCCGAGATCCAAATAAATTCAGGAATAATTGAGAAAGAAAGTAATTGAAATCTATCAGTCTGGAAAGTGTTATCCACAGTGAGAGCCATTATCCACAAATGGCGAAGACATGGAACAGTGGTGAACCTTCCCAGGAGTGGCCGGCCAACCAAAATTACCCCAAGAGCGCAGCAATGACCCAAAAGAACTGCAGGCCTCACTTGCCTCAGTTAAGGTCAGTGTTCATGCCTCCACCATAAGAAAGAGACTGGGCAAAAATGGCCTGCATGGCAGAGTTCCAAGACGAAAACCACTGCTGAGCAAAAAGAACATTAAAGCTCGTCTCAATTTTTCCAGAACACATCTTATGATCCCCAAGACTTTTGGGAAAAAAGTCTGTGGACTGACGAGACAAAAGTTGAACTCTTTGGAAGGTGTGTGTCCCATTACATCTGATGTAAAAGCAACATTTACATTTACATTTACAGCATTTGGCAGACGCCCTTATCCAGAGCGACTTACAATTGGTACAGTCTTACAATCCAAGCACTTGTGGGTTAAGGGTCTTGCTCAAAGACCCAACAGTGGCAGCTTGGCAGAGGTGGGATTTGAACCCTGGACCTTCTGGTCAAGAGTCCAGTACCTTAACCACTAGGCTAACACAGCATTTCAGAAATCCTGTTGAGATGCTGTGGCATGACCTTAAAAAGGCTGTTCCTGCTCAAAAACCCTCCAATGTGGCTGAATTACAACAATTCTGCAAAGATGAGTGGCCAAAATTCCTCCACAACGCTGTAAAAGACTCATTGCAAGTTATCACAAACGCTTGGCTGCAGTTGTTCCTGCTAAGGGTGGCCCAACCAGTTATTAGGATTAGGGGGCCATCACTTTTTCACACAGGGCCATGCAGGTTTGGATTTTTTATCCCTTAATAATAAACACCTTCATTTAAAAACTGCATTTTGTGTTTACTTGTGTTGTCTTTGACTAATATTTAAATTGGTTTGATGTTCCGAAAACACTTAAGTGTGACAAACACTTTTTCACACCACTGTATGTACGGGTAAGAGCTGTTTAACGACAATTCAATCAGCGTCCGTTCACTTTAACAACCAAGGTCTTAATAATTATAATAAATTATAACAGGAAATAAAAATCTGTCTATTAACTCCAGATGTTGTGGCTGTGAACAGCCAATCGGATACATGTGCAGACACGGGAGTTTAAGGGCACGAAGTCTGTCTTCTGTGTATGTGTGTGTGTAAGTAACTACCTTGTTTGTATGTGTGCTTCTTCTGGTTTACTCACATTTAAGTCAAGTACTAGTCTTTTTTGTGTAATGTATGTTTGTGTGGATGACTTGCTGCTATTTATCTGTAACAAGCTGTAAATGTTGTTTGTAGGTGTATGTGCCTGTCCTGTTGTAAGTAGTACTCCTTTGTCCCCCCAGTACCTGCACATTCTCTCTCATCTATGAAATATAGTCTGTTTCATCTGGCTGATCTTCAATGCTTTTTTGGCTTCTGTCAAATAGAAATATCAGGTCCATCATATCATGCTCTTAATTATTACAGCGTTCCCCTAAACAGAGTCATAACAGTACAGAGTCTGACGCATTTATGTATCATTCGCATGCAGTTGTCTTGTGAAAATACCCTGTATATTTGCATTACAGTAGCATAAAAAGACTATTTGACTATGGTAATGTCCGGTAAATGCGCATTCACAGAATGTAATGCAGTCGTTGAACAGCACATAGCTGATGTAATGTCATATTTAAGCTGAAAATCAACATAAGATGACAAGGCCAGGAGTGCCCAAACTTCCAGCACCCATCTAAACACAACCATGCAGTAGTCAGCTGTATGGACACACACATGCACATGCAATACTAACTAATAAATCATTCCAACATATCAAATAGTGTGAGTGGTGTGCTTATTTGGAGACCTAAGTGTCTGACTGGAACCTTTTATCAGGCTGCTTAAACAGATCAAGAGCTCAAACAATCTGCTCACAGTCTCCAATTACTTGCCGCAATGAGGAAATAATAGAAACAGTGTGGCGACTGGAGAGAGGATAGAGAGAGAATGGAGAGAGGAGAAGCACAGAGAGCTTCACTGAATGGCAGAATGGTTTGATATGTTATTACAGTCTCGACCTAACATGGAAGAACAACAGATTATGAGAAAAAGGATAACAACTTTTTAGTTTTGCTGTATTTCTCTTATTAAGTGTTAGGGAGGTCATAAACACCTCAGACTTCTAACCAGAAGGGCATGAGCTAGCTGCAGCTGTTGCCCCTGAGCCAGATCCTTAACCCTCAACTGCTCAGCTCAATTGTAAGTCATTTGTGTTTGGGAAAATGCACTTAAAAGCACAACACTGGTACAATTTTACAGAAATATAAGTAAGTACTGTATACAAGCATCTGCTAAATGCTGTAGATGTGACATGGCAGCTAGTGGTTAAGGTACTAGGCTCTGGACCAGAAGGTCCAGGGTTCTAATCCCACCTCTGCCAAGCTGCCACTGTTGGGTCCTTGAGCAAGACCCTTAACCCACAATTGCTTGGATTGTAAGATTGTATCAATTGTAAGTTGCTCTGGATAAGGGTGTCTGCTAAATGCTGTAAATGTTAAGTTATACACATATATATGAAAAACGGTGTTGCATGAGATTCACAATTTAATTTACACATACACTTGAGACACAGCCCTACCATGTTTATACGTTAGAGTTAGGGTTAGGGTTAGGGGTTAGGGTTCCCATACACATACGATGCTATTTATATATACTGTTGTCTTATATTCTATAGTTTTATATTCTCTATTTTATTATACTCATTATCTTTAAATTAGTCTATATATTATCTGATTTTAGTCTGTTTATTATATTTTCTTTAAATATGTTCTCTTTTAATTTTCATATTTATCTTTTGCGTATTTAAACTAAAGCCATAAATGTATTACTTTGGTGACTTAGTTTTATTCTTTCGTAAATCATCTAGGTTGCCCAAGAAGGTTGAGTCCTGTTTTTGCTTCCTGGTCCTCCCAAGGTTTCTTCCTTATAAAGTTTAGGGAGTTTTGATCAGGAAGAGGGTCTACATATTTGTAAAGCTGCTTTGAGACGATGCTACATTGTAAAAGTTGCTATAGAAATAAATTTGCCAATCACCAAAGATGCCATGGACCCACACAACTACTGGACACTTAATGCCAGGACCCAAGAACCTTCAAACTTTGCGCAACTTCACTATAAAACTGCATTCAAATTTTGATAGATGCCTTTTAAAAAAGCCATTTTATATGCTTCCCACTCCTTTCCAATACAAAACGGAAAATTCAAAGGACACCCCGATTAAGCATTGAGAAATTGTCCAGACTGAAAAGGCTCTAAGGTCTAACAACAAGTAACCATATGTAAGATATGTAAGGTTTCTCCATGCCCACCCCTCCCACATCTGACAGCAAAGAGAGAAATCCACCTTTGTTAAACTGAGACCACTCAGCGGCCATTCATCTTTTATCATACCACAGCGGCGATGTATTACCAGGCTTTCTGAAATCAAATGATGAGAAAATGCCACCGAGCGATCAATACTTTTTCATTGACAGTAAAGGTTAAGCACATTAAGAATGACACTGCATTTGTCTTATGAAATCATATTTCATGTTGGTGGCCTGAAATTGGCTGAGATTGATACCACATCCCTAGGACCAAAAAGCTATTCTTTTTAACTCCCTAATCACAGAACTCGCCTTTCGTTGTCCGACGTTCCTTTGTCCTTCAGCAAAAGTCAAGTGCTGGTTGATAATATCAGTGACCTAAATGTTAAGAGCAAAGATTTCTGCCCTTCCATACTTCACTATTTGGCCACTGTGACAGCTAAATGCGTTGAGAGGCTTGAGGGGATGTGCCTGTCTTGGGACTTAGGCATGGGGATGGGGTGAGCTAGCTGAGTGAAAGAATGCATGTGAAAATGGGTAATATTTTGTAATAATATGTGTGTACAAAAACCTTCATTTAATCTCAGCGATTAGTAAATCTTTATTTGTAGGATAGTTGTCGATATTTGCCTTTTTATGGGTATTTGAACACAATATTTACAGCATTTCTGTGAAACTGAATGGCATAAGGCTTCATAACGTTGGCTAGACCAAAGCACCGCTTAGAATACACAACATTAGACTCACACCCATTAGGTCCTCTGGTTGAAAAACCAAAATATATTGTATTACAAAACCAGCTTCTCTTCTTTTATACTAGTCATAAAATACCAGGATAGTGTAGCCATGTACGAATTAAACAAATCGTTAAACACAGGCTGGATAGCTAACCCACTGGATTATCACTCTATTTTGACATTATGGGCAGTTTGGGATGGGCCAAATTAGCTAGGCCACCAGTGCAGAAAAAGGAAATGTCTGTTTTTTTCACAGGTGGACATGAGATTATTGTATCAGACACTCCATTTTAGAACATCATAGCTAACATAGCTAACAGCTGAGAGCTAAAAACAGTAAAAAAAGGCCAGAGTAAACTGCTAGGTCTCCAGCTTAAAATAGCTAAACCAGAACAAACTAGCTTGAACAAGCTACAAATTGTTCTGATCTTTACTTATTTTAGCAGGAAATTGCAAAGAAAACAAACTGACAGGTTCCAACTATCTCAGCACCTTCAACTAATTTGAATGTTGGCTATGGATAGAATAACAAAGACATTTTGTTGTTGTTGCTTAAATGTAAGAGTCTACACCACAGTATTACTGTTTACAGAAAGGCATCTTACCTTACCTTTGTCTTTTCCAGTTCACAGGAATCTATTTAAATAGCCAAATACACCACACGTCTTAACACAGCAGGGCAACACAACCCATAAACATATTTAGTCATTAAATGATCCCTGTGCTGACATTTTCACCTGATAATATATCTATTTACAGGACTACAGGGACAAATCCTGCTCTTATATTTATCAATATTATTCAGTGTGCCTACAGAAAATGCTTAAGTGTGATTCAGTAATATAAGCAGCAGGAGGTGAGAAGAAACAGGGCAACATGAGGCGAAGAGGATTGCAGCATTTGACTGTAAACAGGTGATTTTCCAGGAGGCTCACTTGCCTCTGAGATGTAGAGGGTGGCAGGCAATGACAGAGTGCACCCTCTCTTCACAATGATCAGTGAATAGTGGGTTTAGCTAAACAGCTTTCCTCTTGCTTACAGGCAAAACTTGGGAAAAATGCAGAGAATGCTGACAAAATGGTACACATGCTCGAGGAATAGAAGGAAATGCGCTTTTATGCACCAGTGGGTCGAACAGCTGAATGCCTTAAAAGTAAACAGTACTTAAAATAATCAGGAAGGAAGCCGAATACTATTTGAGTAGTTTCATTCAATGTAAAAAAGGATATCAATCATATAAACAGTTCTATGCAAGTTTGGTCATACATGGTCATACAAGTTTTACTGACAGCGCAGGAAACGAAGGTTTTTCTGCAAATGTACAATATTTATACCTAAATCATGATTTATCAAAGAAAAGATGTCAATTTTAATATATGTTAGTCTTTATATCATTTTATTTGACTTTATTTAATAGCCTTTCTACCACAATGGGTTGGCGACCTGTCTAGGGTTGTTGCTGGCACAGGCTCTCCCGCAACCCTGATCAGGATTAAACGGATAAGAAAGTGAATGAATGAATTCTAACCTTTTTAATGTATTTATCTCAGGTAGGTACATGTATCAGAAACTGCACATGCGAGCTATTATCTAGAGTGTGTGACCAGGTACTGGACTATGGACCAGAAGATCCAGGGTTCAAATCCCACCTCTGCCAAGCTGCCACTGTTGGGACCCTGAGCAAGACCCTTAAATGACATACTGTAAATGTGTGCCAGGCATGTTGTCAAATCACATATTTACACTGAACCCTTGAACAAAATGAGCTAAATAAGTCACAAAAAACAAAGAGATCTGGAGGTAAAGTGTGATGGAAGCAGCTGAACCTGAGTTAAAAGGTATTTTGTACCTGTAGATGGAACTGAACAATTAAAATTAAATTTAGGTTTAATTATCTCTACAGTTGTTTCTCAAGAAACCCTGAAACTTGAAAAAATATAATTCAAGTTCAAATATTCAACGATGTGTGTATATATCTATATATATCTATATCTATATATCTATATATATATATATATATACACACACACACTATATATAATATATATATATAGATATATATATATATACTATATATATATATATAAAATACATGCATATATATATGCATGTATATGTATGTACTGTATGTATGTATGTATGTATGTATGTATGTATACATACATGCATATATAGATAAGTCAAGGGATACAACATAACATACATTACATGTATATATAGATACAACATATAACCACAACAACACACACAAACAACACCAACAATATATATAGATATATATAGATATGTATATAGATATATATAGATATTAGATATAATATATATATATTCCATACAGACATATTATTATTATATATGCATAAAAAAAATATGCATAAAAAAGGTCTGCATAAAATCTGCAGAAATTAGAAAATTATGCATTAAAAATTTGCCAACAAGGTTTATATATAGGGAACGCAGGGTCCTAATAAGGTCACAGAAATTGACTTGTTAAGGTTGCATTAGATTGTCATCTTTAAGTATTTTCTGGCAGAAATTGAGTTCTTTTCATTTGGAAATTAAAGTAATAATGTATTAATCTAGTAGTTGCTTACAAGGATTCAAAACTTTTGCAAAAAAATGAATATCTGCAGTTTAAATTTAAATCATGTCAAGATCTATTACAGAAGCACAATCATATAACATGTATGCTTATATAAGCTTTTTGCCTGCCTGACTTCCTTTAGACTGGAAGTCAACAGAATTACTAGGCACATTTCTTTCCATTCCTCTTCCACACACACAAACACACACTTTAGCAATGCGGGTGAGTAAATTCTAAACTCTATTAAGTTCTGTGTGGCCTGCAGTGGTCGTTTGACCAGCACGACCAGATGGAGCAACAACCCATGTAATCTTTTGAACGGAGGCAAAAATGGCTCCGCGTTAGCACGCACAGACCTCTGGACACGAGTGTAAAGCGCTCCAAAAAGCTAGCTCCCATTTTCTGCCCGTTCCATTAACACAGCAGACTCAGACTTGTATCGCTGTCAGTTTTAATCCTACTCGACTACCCTTAAGGTCACTGCTGCTAACACTGCTTGGCTGTAATCGGAGGAAATTGCTTTCATGATCAACATAAAGCATACAAGATCCATTTCCAGTGGCTTGAGTTCATTGACACACCTGTCTACATAAGGTCTCACAGCTAACAATGAATATCAGAGCAAAAATCAAGCCATGGGGAGAAAAGAACTGCTTGTAGAGCTCGGAGACAGGATTGTGTGGAGGCACAGATCTGGAGAAGGCTACAAAGAAATCTGCTGAACTGAAAGTTTCCAAGAGCCCAGTGGCCTCCTCCTTAAATGGAAGAAGTTTGGAACAACCAGGAGCTTCGGAGACTAAGTACTAAGTAATGAGTATGAGGAGAGTGGGTCTTGGTAAGGGAGGTGATCAAGAAGCCAATGGTCAGTCTGGCAGAGCTCCAAAGATCCTGTGTGCAGATGGGAGAAACTTCCAGAAGGTCAACCTTGTAGTATTATTGGTGAAAATTATTTAAAAAATCAGAATTGACCTGATTTTGGTGGTGTGCTGTCCTCTCCTTATGTGGTGTATGAGTAGGAATTAAATTAAAAAATTTCACATTGGTGTAATCAGAATCTTCATCTAATCTCTCTCTCTCTCTCTCTCTCTCTCTCTCTCTCTCTCTCTCTCTCTCTCTCATTCTTCCTGCATTTCCCCTCTCTTTTGTCACCACAGGGTGGACATAATCAGTTGTGACATGAATGAACACTCTCACCATCTCCTTGCTCGCCTCTGCAGACCTCCAACCACCTTGTACAAAAAGAAAAAACCCTCCCCCTCTCTCTCCCCATGTCCCCACGGCTTGGGCCTTCCTTTCGCAAGGGTACATCAAAATGCCATTAGGCTTGTCCCGAACACCTTCTCTCCCCCCAATTGGACCATGGAGACCGGGTAACTACTACCTCTCCTATTTCACTGCTCTGTCGGTGTCTTCAAACAAGGAGGAAAAAAAAGAAAACGCACACATATATTAAAGCTGACAAAATGTACTGTGTTAATAACGATAGATGTTGTAATGGGTCTAATTTCATTTTCATTACTTGATCCTGTGAGGCACCTGCATCAGAAAGAGGCCTCTAATCACTATTTTCTATGTTCTACATACCATATATAGCACCATTAGTCTATAGGGAACTGAACCGTGAATGATTTTGGACACTTCTTTAGACAGCTTTGCTCATTACTGTGTAAACACACACAAGTCCAGTCTAACTGCATGGATCGACAACGTTTGGCATATGAGATAACAGATGGCACATGCTGTTTCTGTTACGAAACCTGAAAACAAAAGAAAACGGGAATTTTAGGACCCAATCACAGTTAGTTCCAGATGGAAATAGTCAACCAGAATATAAATAAACAAACTAAACTAAATGAGCAAAAGATGCGAAAATAAACTGACAGAAATAACAGCTTCAGTGGCTGAGGATCGAACCCTGGATTCACGGTCCTCCGTACACAGGGCTACAAGACTGCAGGGCAAGGCCAGCCTGGACAAAGCATGAAACGGATGCGTGGAAAATAATGAGGGACAGTGCTGAACACCACACAGAGACCTTCATGCCTGCGACAATAGTGAACGGGTGGTACCAGCCCGATTGCCGACAGGAAGGAGCAACAAACAGGGGAGAGAAGCGAGGGGGATAAGCCGCTCGGGAACCGGTGACCAGGGAAATCTGACCCTGCCCTGACCAGCTAGATCCCTACCTTACCTCGAGCCTTGCGACTCTACAAAGCTAGCTCTCCTCGAAGAGCGAGGTTGACCAATATCCCTGCCTACCTTCGGTCACTGACCACGGGAGGTAAGCAACGTGTTTTTTTTTAAAGACGCGGTAACATAGGAGCATGTGAGACGTAGAGCTAACTACGTCCACGTAGACAGGAGTATAGCGCATGTACTAGTGTGTAGATGGAATGAAGGGATGGTAAGACACCGACTGGACTCAGGAACATTCTTAAATACCTGAGCCAGCAGGTGTTGAGAATTTGGCAATTAATGCCACGTTAACCGTAAGAGCATAAGGATAATATTGGAGCCGATGCTGCCCTCTACCGTCCACCAGGACGACGGACAGTACACCCCCTTACAGTTTCAGTATGGAAAGTATAGAAAAATACAACAAAAACCCCACAGTGTTCCTTGTTTACTTACAAATTGCAGACAATAAGAACCAAGAAATTTCTTGTTCTATTTGGTCAACTTCATTTCATTTGTTAATATACATCCAGTCCTGCCTTTCAGATCTGTAACACGTTCCAAAAAAAGTTGGGACAGGAAAATTTAGGGCCACCTAAGTTGGGAAAGGGCAACTTATCCATGAAAGGCTGAGTCTTTGAGGAGTAAAGATGGACAGAGGATCTCCAGTTTGTCAACAAATGTGTGAGAAAATGATTTATATATTTAAAAATAATGTTCCTCAAAAAAAGACTGTAAGGGATTTACATATTTCCTCCTCTAGAGTGCAAAATATTAAATTATTCAAGGAATCTGTAGGATTTTAAGTACGTAAAGGGCAAGAGCTCAGGCCTAAACTGAACACCCATGATCACCGATTCCCCAGGCTGCACTGCATCAAGATCCATCATTCAACACTAGCTGATAAAACCACATGGACAAGGGATTACTTTGGCAAACTTCTGTCAAGCACTAGAATATGGAGTTACATTAACACATGTCACTTACAACTTTTCTGCGCAAAAACAAAAGCCTCTTGCCTCAGAATCGGCATTGACGTCTCTGGTCTTGGCAGTATCTGGGATGGACCATCACACAGTGGTAACATGTATTTTGTTCAGACAAGTCAGCATTCCAGATCTTTTTGGAAGAAAATGGACACCGTCCGGACCATCTAGACTGTTATCAGCAACAAGCCCAAAGCCAGGCTTTGTCATGGTATTGGGTTGGGTCAGTTTACACTTCTGTACTTTGACATCTTTTCCAAGAACTTCAATGCATTTTTCAATAAGACAATGCAAAACCACATGCTGCACATGTGAAAGAGCTTTCAGTGTTGTAGATCTAAAGTTATGGAACTCTATTCTCCATGTATCTCTGCATTATCTACTTTTAAGAGAAACTTGAAGACTTTTTAAACTACTTTTTAAAGTTGCTTTTTCAGATTTGTAGTTTTTAACATTGCATTCTGTTTTCATTTTTAATCCTCATAGGGTATGCCTCATTGCTGTGTTATTTTATTACATTGTGTTGCGTCACTTTTTCTTGCAACTTTTATATTTCATGTTATTCTTCTCTGATTTGTAGTGTCCTTGAGTGTCCTGAAAGGCACTTGTAAATAAAATTATGTTATTATTACTATTATTATATAAAATATATATTACATATTTTATATATAAACCATGATATAATGTGATATAAGTAGCATTTCATAAAATTCTATACAACACCCTACTAAGAAGCAAAACAAGCCAAAAGTGGTTACATATATTGAGACTGAATGCAAATCAAAGTGAGACAAGGTAGGGAAAGAAAAGACAAATGAACCTATAAAGTTATGATTGAGTGGCCAGCACTAACCGTCAATCATCCAACTCATTAAGTGCTGAGATAATTAACTGTGGTATGTGTCGTTAAATGTGTCGAGAAAATCTCTTTTCTCTCTCAAATCACTATTAGGTTATCTCATTCAGGGGGTTTAAATCATTAGACTTTTCCTCTTATTTCATTCTTGTAACGAGCTAACATTGAGCTCACATCCCAGGATACAATAAACTAAAAATACAATTAAGGGTTTTAGAGATTAGACTTTATTATTATGGCAAATCAGTGTAAAATTTCCTAACATGTTAACCCTGTTTTTCCCAAAATATGGTCATGGAGGGGGGGTCGTGAGAGAACACAGGGCGCAGACATAACAGTCCATCACTGGACCAGCAGGGGTCACTGTTGAAGTGCATTGGGATGATGCCCCATGCCTGTATGACTGAAGTCCAGCTCCCCAAGGTAACAGGCTAACAAATCGCCAGGTTCAGATACCAATAACTAATAGAATTAAGCACTAAGGTTCTTCTGCTGGTAAACGACATACAGTGGTGCTTGAAAGTTTGTGAACCCTTTAGAATTTTCTATATTTCTGCATAAATATGACCTAAAACATCATCAGATTTTCACACAAGTCCTAAAAGTAAATAAAGAGAACCCAGTTAAAAACAATCAGACAAAAATATTATACTTGGTCATTTATTGAGGAAAATGATCCAATATTACATATTAGTGAGTGGCAAAAGTATGTGAACCCCTAGGATTAGCAGTTAATTTGAAGGTGAAATTAGAGTCAGGTGTTTTCAATGAGATGACAATCAGGTGTGAGTGGGCCCCTTGTTTTATTTAAAGAACAGGGATCGATCAAAGTCTGCTCTTCACAACATGTTTGTGGAAGTGTGTCATGGCACGAACAAAGGAGATTTCTGAGGACCTCAGAAAAAGAATTGTTGATGCTCATCAGGCTGGAAAAGGTTACAAAACCATCTCTAAAGAGTTTGGACTTCAGTCAGACAGATTTTGTACAAACGGAGGAAATTCAAGACCATCGTTACCCTCCCCAGGAGTGGTCGACCAACAAAGATCACTCCAAGAGCAAGGCGTGTAATAGTTTGGGTGAGGTCACAAGGACCCCAGGGTAACTTCTAAAAGCAACTGAAGGCCTCTCTCTCACATTGGCTAATGTTAAGGTTCATTCGTCCACCATCAGAAGACACTGAACACACAAGGGTGTGCATGGCAAGGCCTGCAAGGAGAAAGCCACTGCTCTCCAAAAAGAACATGGCTGCTCGCTGCAGTTTGCTAAAGATCAACGTGGACACCGAGGCTATGGGGATGGTTTTGTGACGGATTATACCAAAATAGAACTTTTTGGCTAAAAAAAGAAAAAGGTTATGTTTTTTACAGAAAGGGAAACACTGCATTCCAGCATAAGAACCCTTATCCCCAACCTTATCCCTTATCTGAGGAACATGGTGGTGGTAGTGTAAGAAAAAATGTAATTAGGCCTGTACTATTGTGTGGCAGATGCTATTTTGTTTCAGAATGTATTTGTTTTTGTAGTATGTCATGTTTGGTATCTATGAGATCCATATTTCATGGAGACCAAGGTGGTGAGACATACAGCACTGCACAATGGTTGCACAGTAATGCACAGAACGGACACTCATTTTTGACCGTATGGGATACCATATGCCTGGATTGAGAGAAGTTTCATTTCCTCAAAACAGAGGTGCAGTCATTCCCAACAGAATGGGATCTTCCACTCTCACCTCAAGACACATACACCAACCAGTATGCAAATTACATATTGTTACAATCAGCTAACACCCATGTGATAACTTTGTAGAGCAAAGGTTTCTAAATAGTATAAAGATATGTAGCTACAGAACCAAAGAGTTAGATTTCACAAACGACTCACACAGAACTTCTCCAGAGGCCGACGCTGGTTACCATCACGATTCATCATCTCAGTACCAATCTTGTAAGTTTATATTATTTGCCGCAGAGGGTTATTAAGAGCTCTGATAATCTCAGACATAAAAACCCTACAGTAGTATCATGGTTTGGGCCTGTTTTGCTGCATCTGGGCCAGAACGGCTTGCCATCATTGACGGAACAATGAATTCTGAATTATATCAGAGAATTTTAAAAAGAACAAAGTCAGGACATCTGTCCATGAACTTAATCTCAAGAGAGGGTGGGTCATGCAGCAAGACAACAACCCTAAGCACACAAGTCGTTCTACCAAAGAATGGTAAGAAGAATAAAGGTAATGTTTTGGAATGGCCAAGTCAAATTCCTGACCTTAATCCAATGGAAATGTTGTGGAAGGACCTGAAGTGAGCAGCTAATGTGAGGAAACCCACCAACATCCCAGAGCTGAAGCTGTTCTGTATGGAGGAATGGTCCCAACAGTGGAAAACAGAAAATGTACAAAAAATGTTTAGGAAATAAACTATTGAGGCTTTCAATGTTGTTTTTTAATGTGAGACTTTTAAAGCAATTACCATATTAAGTAATGGCCAACTTTACGTTTTTAAAACAATACTTCAAAAATACTTATATGGCACAGAGTACATTTAGACAAATATAATGAATGATATATGAATGATTTCCTTTAAGCGAAACCAGAGTGTAAACAAGATATCTAAATACTCATGGGACTGTGGTAGCCTAGTGGTTAAGGTACTGGACTCTGGTCCAGAAGGTCCAGGGTTCAAATCCCACCTCTGCTACTGTTGGGTCCTTGAGCAAGACCCTTAAACCACAACTGCTTGGATTGTAAGACTGTATCAATTGTAAGTCACTCTGGATAAGGGCGTCTGCTAAATGCTGTAAATGTAAATGTACTCACAGTAAGCACTGTGTGCACAATGTGCCCTAGTAAGATGTTACTGTGCGGCACTACATTTCCCATAATGCCCCAGCAGCTTGAGAGGCTGACGCTTTCAGTCAGAGCCAGTTTCATTCAGTTTTTCGTATGGATTAATGGACATTTCCAAATATTTAAAAGCATGTCAGCCATGCTCAGAAAAAGCAATGATAGCTCATAGCTCTGTGTTTGGCTGCTTATAACCGCATAACCTACCAAAAGTACATATTAGACCACAAAGGCATTCATTAAACGAAAAAAGGCTGTCCAGCAAATGTTCCAATAAACAAAATGACTGCAATTCATACAAAATTATTTAGTGTTCATTTGTTCTTCATTCTCATCCATGGCAGAGCCACTTTAGTCTTAAATCACAAAATCCTTTTTTTATGCACAGTTGTGCCCCTACAAATGATTGGCAAGAAAAGGGGTACAGCTGTACACCCCCAGTATGAAAAGTAGTCTAAAAATGCCCCTGCTATACAGCATTTATTTGAAACGTTTTTACTGCTATTATTTCAAGCCATATTTATCCTGCAAATGCCTGAATCCTTTGTGACACACGATATTCAGCAGTGACCAGAATAAGAGTTATGAAATTTTGCTGTTGTAAGATAAAAGCAGTTTGTGTAATATTTTCTCTGGCATTCACCAGCACTGCATAATCATTCCATATCAATGGTAATTTTCTAGAGTGATAAAGCACGTCTAGGAAGCCAGCCCAATAAAAGTATAGGTAGACGCAAAATGATCAATGGTAAACCCATCCTGCATGATTAAAAAGTCTAAAAACGAGACATCTTAATATAAAGAAAGATCTGAAATGGTGTATCCATAGGCCGGGCGAGCTGACCAGTTCGAATTCATCATCCGCTTTCCGACATTTGCGCAGAATGCCACGCCGTTGCTTATTGTTCTGACATACAAATCCAACATTTGAATGACTTTAATATTAGCCTAATCAATGGCTGGTGATCTTTTGATTGTCTCTATTCAGTCTGCTGAGGGTCAGCTGTGTCTAAGCTTCATAAACAGAATAATGGTAAATGATTACCGCGCGCTATCGTGTCCCGACCCGAACGGCGCTAATGAAGAGAAATGGCCGAGTTTTTTTTTTCGCCCGTGGCTGCCAGCTGCCATTTGGTGAGGCAAACTTGCAAGATTAATGGTGAGTAAGCGTGGCTATGTGGCTATGATGCGGTCAGAGGCTGGATCAATAACACACACACACACACACACACACACACACACACACACACACACACACGACTTTCCACCTTTCAAATATACACTCACATACACGTGTAGACACGCTTCTATTGTATCATTCCTAAGTGGAGTGATGAATCGACGACATTTAAAGACAGTATTGATCAGGTTCTTCTATATGTTCCTCCAGGTGGTCTACAGGGGTCAGAACGAACTTAACAAGTGTGCCATGTTATTGCCCATCTGTTTCTGGAGTTGTTATATTAGTCCTCCGTAGTGTTATTTATTACTTTCATTGTGACACTGTGAATCATTGTGATTGCTCCCAGATAAGATGGACATAAACCATAGTTCTGGACATTAAAACATGTCAGACCTTATTAGGTATACCTCATAATTTAAACTCATTGTCCATTTGACCAGTTCTACTGACCATATAGAAGCACTTTGTAGTTCTACAATTACAGACTGTAGTCCATCTGTTTCTCTACATACTTCGTTCGTCCCCTTTACTCTGTTCCTAATGGTCAGGACCCCCACAGGACCAGCACAGATCAGGTACTGTTTGGGTGCTGGATCATTCTCGGCACTGCACTGACACTAAAGTGGTGTTGATCTGTTAGTGCGTGTTGTGCTGGTATCATTGGATCAAATTCAGCACTGCTCAATTTTAAACACCTCAGTTTCACTGCTGGCCTGAATAATCCAGCAACCAAAAATGTCCACCCACCAGCATCCTGTGTGCACTGATGAAGGATTAGAGGATTAGTAACAAAAACAACAACAGATGAGCTACTGCCTCTGACTTTACATCAGGTCAGGTGCCATATGCAAACTTTGTCTGAGGGAGAAGAGGTTGGTCCCCTTGCCCTGCAACAGTGAAACCCTACCCAGTCCTGCAATTTACTGGCGTCCTCTCCATTGCACACCATAGGTGCTGGAGCCTGGTCATTATTTTTTGTAATTAATATTTATATATAATGATATTTCCACTAAACATAAATACAGCACTAAATATTTATCATCCAGAAAATGAAACATTTTGTCCATGCAATGTTTATGTGTCACTGTCATCGCCTTTTGGCTGTAATATGGCTGCATGCACAATTTAAGAGGCATTTTAATGAGTGGGTCAGCTGGCATGTTGTTACTGATGTCAAAAAACACTACCGTATTTTTCGGACCATAAAGCGCACCGGGTTATAAGACGCAACATCAACGATCGGCTGCTAACGGGTATATCATACATAAAGCGCACCGGGTTATAAGACGCATGAAATGAAACAAAACTCCTAAGTTCCCTCGGAAGCTCAGTTTGGTCTTTACCTGGCGCAGGGCGTCTTCTTGCTTCCTCCACTTCCGTATCATTGATTCGTTAATGTTGAATTCTCTCACAGCTGCTCTATGTCCATGTTGTACTGCGTGACTGATAGCGCTGAGTTTGAAATCCGCTTCGAAAATAAATGAATGCACGTACCCTAATGCTGAAGCACATACCGTATTACTCCTCTATGCTGCGCACTACGTTTGCCTTAAGCTTCGTAACTTACCAAGACTGTGCTAAAACATTTTGACAGATTTATGAGCGCCGTGTACCATCTACAATCGGTTCTAGGTCAGAAGGCTCAACCAGAATGAATTCATACATTAGACGCACCGCATTTAAAGGCGCACTGTTGATTTTTGAGAAAATTAAAGGATTTTAAGTGCGCCTTATGGTCCGAAAAATACGGTACTTAAAATACAAAGACTCATAAATTAACAAATAATCAGTTCAATTATGAATCATTTCCAATTGTTTTAGAGGTTTTGATAGATTTGGTTTGCAAGTTTCTCTATTCCCAAATTTCTCTAGATTTCTGAGCTTTGTCCGACTTCCAAGAAGAGATTTTGTATTGAGAAAAAAGCACTTAGCCTTTAGCCTCCAAATGAATATTATGGTTAAAGATACAGTCAGACATCTGCACTCCACCAGCCTGCAACTTGTCAAATTCGGTTCTCGATGCATTTTGAGGAGAGCTGGTTTTTACCACAGTAATCAGAGTACTTGTAGCATGTACACCAGTTACCTGATTATAATCGGTTTTCAGACCGCACTTGTGCAAAAGTGTTTCTATAGAATTGGTTTTATTTGGCCTCTTTTTCCATTGACTATTTAGTGGGTTTTGTCTCACTGGATCTGGCAACCCCAGAATTAAATACGCCATGGAATTAAAGGCAGCGAGACGGCTATCGAACACTTTGGGGACACTCTGAAATGCAGTATCTACACAAGAAAAATAACAGTTTGATTATTTAATATTAAAGTTCGAAGTTTATGTCTCATATTTCTATGATATTATATATACTTTTCAAGTATACAATAGAACTCCATTAATGCACATAATGTCTTATATAATGTGGATATTCTGGGAGTCTGGACCGGATTCATTCAGTTGACATTATTCCTAATGGGAGAAATTCTCATTGTATTGAATAAAGGGTGTGTTTGTCCAGTTTTTATGGGTACAGATCAAACATGAGTTTTTACAAAGTTTTTGCAATATAAAAAGTACCATCTGAAACTTTTCTTCATCCAAGACAATCCGAACATAAAAAAATTCATAGTCATTTCTTTTTCCACTAGCTCATCCCTATCCACACACGTTCTGCAGGCACCTGAATATAATCCCTCATTTTAAGTAAATAAAAAGCAGCTTTGCTCTGTAGCTTTAGTTGGGCATCTCGTGGCCGCTGGCACTGAGCCGTGCTTAATAATTATTCATATGAAATGTGCCGCCGCCACTGATGTGCAATAGTCTTATTTTCTGCTTCAGTCACCAGTGCACATTTGTGTTTTCAAACAGCGAGTCACTCGTTACGTAAGGCAATTTTCTGCCTTCTTAAGAAAGACCATCTGCTGGCCTGCATTAATGAGAGGGAGGGAGATGGAGGCCAAGAGATCTGGAGCAAGCCAGGCAAAGTCAGAGGGGTAGAAAAGGAGGAAATAAGTGGTATAGTGGTGCAACGTGGGCAATTTGCTACTTCAATTAAGCATTAGCCAATTTTTTCTCACCCAGTTGCTATACTATATATAGTACTGTGCAAAAGTCTCAGGATACCATTAGATTAGATATGGTATTGTTTAACAGTGGTGTAATGTATACATATATATATATATATAATTATTTATCAGCATCTTTATTAGAATACAATCTGAAAATACAGGGCATTTGTATACTGTATTATCAGAAGTAACAGCTTCAAAAGGCTGTTTTGGCAAGTAGTGGTATCCTTGCGGTTAAGGTACCGGATTTTGGACTAGAAGATTCCGGGTTCAAATCCCACCTCTAGCAAGCTGCCACTGTTGGGCGTCTGCTAAGTGCCTAGATGTACATTAAGAAGTACTTACTGTAGTGTGACCTCCCCTTACACTTGCACAACAGCAGCATCTGGCAGCTTCACCGGGATGCTATTTCTGATCCAAAAAGATCCGGAATGGTCTTCTTGGAAGGGTAGCAGCCCTTTTTTGGAAGGGGAACTGGTTGAAAAGGCTAAGATATGCTAGATTGGAATGAAGGTTAGCAGAAACCATGGTTCAACAGACCATAAAACTGTATAGCACCAACACCACCTGCTGTACCAATTCTCATTAGAATATTTTAATGAAATATAAGAATGCTAAGCCTTTCCTCGGGCACCTACAGTAGGGTAACATAGCATCTTTTGGTAACGGTGGCAAAAATGAAAACATATTGCCCAAAATAATTCTCTTGTATTTCGTTCCCATTAACAGCGACAGTTAGAATCTTCTGTGATGGATGGTAAATACAATTTCACACAGCTTTGGCAGCCGTGTTCTACAGCAGTGGATTATCGTGTTGGGTTATTAGCGTGTGGAGACCAGCTGGGAATAGCAGCATGCCACTTTTGCTATTTAATTTAACAACTGGGGCTGGCTAATTGAAGCAGGTGGTTTTATGATGAACACCTAATTATAGCAGCGTTGCCTTCACCATCAAAAATAAATAGATACATTAAACCTAATAAGATCATCAGTGCTAGTCATTATGGGAGGATGAAATAATTAGCAATGAGAATTAGTTCTCTCTCTCTCTCTCTCTCTCTCTCTCTCTCGCTCTCTCTCTCTCGCTGACTGAGGGGTAGATAAGGTGAAAAGTAAACTATAAGGGTTTGACATGAACAGGTGAAGTGAAGGTGGGACTGAAGAGTGTGTGTGCTTGTGAAAAAGGCCCAAAGGAGAACAAAAGCACAAGAAGGTAGATGAGCATCTGTGTGTGTGTGTGTGTGTGTTTGACCTCAGCAGAGTCGGAGTTTTAGGAGTGTGCTGTAATGATGGCTGATTGCTGGAGAATGGTGCAGAATGGATAGAAGGGGAGACAAGGAGGGGGGCGAGGAGATAGAAAGGGAGGAGAAGAGGTCTGTGTAATTGCAGAGAGAGATAAATAGACTGAGATGGAGAAGAGAGAAGGTGAGTTGTCTCTGGACTGAGGCTCTGACAGTAAATTGGCACTGTCCAAATGCTGGGCAGTAGCAGTGTGTAATTAAGCCTATGGGTTGAGGTTGGGTACAAAGAAGGTCAGGAACGTTTGTTACAGTGTTTTTTCTATTGGACAAAGCATGATATCATTATTCACATTGAGTATCCACAGTATACTGGAGAAGGGTATCAGTAAAACTGGGGTTTGTCCCAATAAGACTTCTGCGGGGTACATTCACAGTTACATGTAGTTGTTATGTACAAATGATACAATGTTCCAATGTGCAATCCAAGCAATTGTGGGTACTTGGGGCTTGAAGCATGGATTTTCTGGACCACAATCCAGTACTTAACCACTGCATCACCAGTCCCACCAATATGGTGGAAAAACATCACTGTCAGTGCAGTACATACTCATCTCTATCTCACACACACTTGGTTAGCCATTCATCTAACACCATGTTTTTGTGAGGAATCAAAGAGCTTGAACCTGATGCTCTGCTGTGAATGCAATTTTGGTTATGTTTACTGGGTTATTGTTGTTTTAGTTAGCATATCTTATACACGATTAAAAATAGTTTATTTTATTTTGTGGGCTGCAAAAAATGCAGCACAGTTGAGGAGTACTATTTTCTTTGTTTGTGAGTTCGGAGTTTAAGGAAGGCAGCCTCGGTGGATAGCACTGGCGCCTCACACCGAGAAGGTTCTGGGTTCAATCCCCAGGTGGGATGGTCTTTCTTTCTGTGTGTCCTTTCTGTGTGGAGTTTGCATGTTACTCCCTGTATCTGCGTGTATTTACT
>JAJAGP010003187.1:0-27076 GCA_025084515.1 Ancistrus triradiatus
CAGCTTGGCAGAGGTGAGATTTGAATCCTGGACCTTCTGTTTCATAGTCCAGTACTTTAACCACTAGGCCACAAGATAAGCCATTAAGCAAGGCCTATGCTTCGGGAATGGCCAGCCTCCTCCCTACACACTAGTGACCCGGACACCAGCCCTCAGCCTCACCTTGCCACACAGCCCTGCTTCTTTTTGTCTGTCGATGTCCTCCTCACCAGGGGTTTCCCCCCTTCCTTTGAATTTCCTGTGGTCTTGGGGGCTGATGAGTAGTGGACCTGACCAGGGGTGCGCCATGAGACACCATGAGCTATTAGTCACTGGACTCATTTTTTTAAGAGTTATGTTATCCTTGTTTTCAAATATTGCCCTTTGTAATGAAACAGCATTTTCATCAGAGGTCACATCCTCCTCATACAAATCCCTGAAGAGGAGAGAGGCAGTCGGTGAGATAGAGAGGGAGAGGTATTGGATGTATGGTTCTTGTTGTAATTTATTGATGTGTGGACGCCGTAGACTTTAGTGATTAGACTGTCAAGACAGAGAGAGAGAGAGAGAGAGAGAGAGAGAGAGAGAGAGAGAGACATAGAAGCTCATGCCCTTCCAGGCAATCTGTGGAGCTTTGTGAAGAATAACGAGCAGACTTGTTTCATTGTCTCTCAAATAATCCTAATTATTTATAAAAAAAAAAAACAACAACAGCACACCATAGAAGACCACACCAGATGCCACTCCTGTCAGATAAGAACAGACAAGTGAGGCTACAATTCACATGGGCTCACCAAAACTGGACAATAGAAGATTAGGAAAACGTTGCCTGGGCTGACGAGTCTTGATTTCTGCTGCGACATTCGGATGGAAGAGTCAGAATTTGGCGTAAACAACATGAAATCCTGGATCCATCCTGCCTTGTATCAACATGTCAGGCGGCTGCTCCTGTTGTGATGGTATGGGGGATATTTTCTTGGCACACTATGGGTCTCTTAATACTAATTGACCACCACAGTTTGAGTATTATTGCTGATTGAGTCCATCACAATGTGCCACCTTCTATGTGCCATATCACAAAGTATCATCATATCAAACTGGTTTCTTGAACATGAAAATGAATTCACTGTACTCAAATGGCCTCCACAGTCACCAGATCTCAATCCAGAAAGTGTGGTGGTACACATGATAAACAAGTCCCTGACCATAAAGAGGCAAATCTCTGCTCAATTTACAGATGAAATTCAGGCAGTAGGGCCAATCAGAAACAACAGCTGTGTGACTTTACAAGGGTGACTATATAATCATAATCATAATCCTGATTTCCTCAATACATACACACTACACACATACAATTAATCATCGTCATCGTCCACAAGACCTCAGTCTCAGTTCCAGTTTCCTTCCGCTTTCCCTGGTGAGGGTCTCTATTCCTGGTCTCCTGGGGGATCTCCAGACATTCCCAAGACAACTGTGAGTATAATCCCTCCAGCAGGCCCTGGGTTTGCCCTTGGATCTTCAGAGGGAGTTGTCTGGAACAGCTCTAGAGGGAGACAACCACCTCAACTAGCTCCTCCCTGAACTGAAGGAGCAGTGGATCTGCTCCAAGACGCTGCTGGATTGACGAACTCCTCACCCTTCCACGGAAACTCCAGTAACCCTGGGTCCACAAGTCCTATTAAACCACTTTCCCCCAGATCCTTCTCCCGTCAATCTCTCTGTCTCTCACTCACTGTCTCTTTTATTACTGTTTCTCATTCACAGTCTAGCTTGACACTTGACAGTGTGATCACTGAGGTGTGAGGCTTCGATGCAACATGGAATTCACAAATAGCCCTGCAAGCACCTTCAGACAGTGTCTCAAATCACATCCTCTGACCTCATACTCCATAGTATACTATTCTTTAACACTGGCATTCTGTATAGCACTTTGAGTACATTGAAGCAACGTCTTTTTGGACAGTGTTGGCTTTCTCCTTGCATCCCTGCCATGCACACCATTGTTGTTCAGTGTTCTCCTTATGGTGGATTCATGAACATTAATCTTAGTCAATGCGAGAAAGGCCTTTAGTTGCTTGGACATTACCCTGGGTGACCTTGTGGAGTATCACAGACCTAGATTTTGGAGTGATCTGTGTTGGTCTGCCTCTCTTGGGAACAGTAACTGTGGTCTTAAATGCATTCAGTTAGTACACAGTCTGTCTGACTCTGAATCGGTGGAGTCCAAACACATTAGAGATGGTTTAAACTTTCCCAACCACATGAACATTAACAACTCTGATGTCCTCGTAAATCTAATTTGGTCATGCCATGATGCACTTTCACTAAAGTCTTGTGAAGATCAGACTAAGGTAGAGCCCTGTTGTTTAAATACAATTTAACAGTTTGCCAATTTAAATACAATTTAAATACAAAAGCCCTGTTGTTTAAATGCAACAGGATGCAACAGAAATTCTAATTCTAATCTATCAAGCACCACTGTATATAGACACCATTTCTAATTAATGATAGTTCCCATATTGACCTTGCTTATCCTGGTCATAGATTTTTGTATTGCAATACCATAAGGAACTCCCCTGCTAAAAAACATCAAACACCCCACACCAGACCACTAACCAGCATAATCCAGCTTACCAGTGTCCAAAATATACCATATGCTGCCCTGCTACAGAAACCAGCCAATTCTAGCATATATTGCATTTTGGATGCAGTCAATCAGCAAGAACATATCAGTTCAATGTTACATGTTGGTTCAAGTTGGTTTAATTCTGGTTAATACTCTGCTGGTACTTGTTTAGCTGGTGAATTTAGGCGATCATGTTGGTCAAGTTGGTTGACCTGCATACCAGTGTCCAAAACATACGCTGCCCTGCTAAAGAAACCAGCAAAGACTGACATTTGCAAAGTTTGGGATGCTGGTATACCAGTTAATCAGCAAGACCAAATCAGTTCCATGTTCCATGTTGGTAAAGGTCTAGTTTAGGACTAGTTTAGCTGGTGCACTCACAGGGTCTTGGTGGTAAAGTTGGTTGACCAGAATAATAGTGTCCAAAACACGACATATGCTCAGTGGTTAGAGTATTGGACTATGAGCAAGAGCGTCCAGGGTTCAAGTCCCAGCACTGCCATTGTTAGGCCCTTATCGAAGGTCTTTGGATTGTACACATCAGATGTTGCCCAAAAAGAGGGTCTGCTCACTGACTGAAAATTGCAGTAACAAGTAGAGGGTAAAGTTTGGGATCAAAAATGATGACGTATTATAATAGTAAAGTTGCACTATAAATAACACAAAACAACGAAACAAATGTATATAACGACAAGTTTATCCAATAAACACACAGCCGTTGGCACACATCAACAGAAACGAGGAATTTGCCCCGCCCTTCTCGTGACGCTACAGTCCCTGCTTTGCCAAGCGCGAGACAAATCGCTCGAGATCCCACAATAGAGAGAAACCCGAAGAAGTGAGAACCGGATCAGCTCTGTGACTCTGCTCGCTTCTCGGTAAGGAAACCGCTTTTGGTGTGTTTTTCATTACGCTCAGTTTGTTTATGTGTTATGTTTGGTTTGTCGGCTTTTCGGTTCATTTGAATGAGAAAACGAGCCACGGGTGAGCTTATCAGTACTTGAGGCGAGTCTGAATGAAGATGTTACTGTTAGTTTGTATCATCAGGTGAAGCAGCGGCGGCTTGAACTTTTCCAGGGGGTCTGCGAATTAGAAACGCATTTAAAACATTTATCCGGTGCCGTTTTGCTTAAGACGGTTTGGTGTTTGCTGCTGAAGTACAAACTTGTACCTCGCAATTTCGTGAAGCGGGCGAACTGAATTTTATCGGTTTAACTTCTCAGATAAGTTTGTCGTGTTTCTGTTTTTAGCCCTTTTTCGGTTGTATAGTCTAAGTATTACCGTTTTTCAAACGTATTGAGAATAAAAACTCAAACTTTAAAAGCGTAAAACTAAAGTACAGTCAGTATTTCTGTGACAAGATTGTAATATCGCTGTTTCTGTTTTCTGTAGCAAACTTTTACCCTTTGGAAGCTGTAAATTGAAACGTGAACGTTATTCGCTGTAACGGTTCAATAAAAACCGTTACACGTTCAAAAATTCAAACTATGCAGGCGTTAGATGTGGCGTTCAGTGCCTGGTCACGACGGCCATTCATTTCCAACGGAAGCTCTTCTCTTCTGTCCTGTCCATTCCTTCTGTCCCTGTCTCTCCATCTCTATTTAGCACAATGCTCAGCGCCTGAATGGGCTCCCTTCCTTGTAAACACGCTCTCAAGTCGGGATTAACAATTTATTAACAGGCTGATTAATTATTCATTGGGTCACAACCGCTAGAGTCTCCTGAGTGCTGCGGTAAGGACCGTAGAGTTTATGAAGTCTTTGGAATGACATGCAATGTCGTGCGTGTTATATTGATAGACTTAAAAGTAATAACAGCCATTCACAGACCAGGCTGGAAAACATAAGCAGGCTACTGACATATCCAAAAGACAGGTGTTCCTGTTAATGAAATGTTTGGTGGGGTTAGTGGAGTTGCTCTGCTCTGTGGAAAAGGTGCTGGAGAAGCTGCGGCTTATCTCAGGAAAGATCTGTTGGTGTGGACCATCCCCCAAACTAAACAAGTTGCAGAGTACAATGGAGATGCATGAAGGCATTTTTAAAAACGTTTGATAAACTATAGACATTTGTTTACCAGTGGAATGGAAATTACATGGTGTTGCCACTTTCTATAATTGTGGGACCGTGGCGTGTGCGGTCGCCACACAGCTCCGAGATCCCCGGTTTGATCCCCAGTCTGCATGTTCTGCTTGTGTCTGTGTGGGTTCACTCCAGGTGCTCCAGCTTCCTCCCACTTTCCAAAGACGTGCGTTAGGTTAACTCGTCATGCGTTCATTTTCTGTTCCACTTAAGCTTGGTCAGGGTTGCATGAAAGCCGATGAACAGCACAGGGCTCAAGGCAGGGCACCTATCCATCATCATACACACACATTAAGAGGCACTTTAGAAACACCTATTAACCTAACATGCATGTCTTTGGATGGGATGAAACCAGAGTACTCGGGATGAAACCAGAGTACTCGGAATAAACCCATGTGGAGACGGAGAGGGCATTCAAACTCCACGCAGGTGGTTCTGAGATCAACATCGAATTGTTTGCTCTATATTGGCTCATGCCTAGTGTGTTGACATAACCTTGTGTCTGTCGGGAATATAGCCATTGATTCTGATATGACGTTAAATAACACTAATAAACAAACAAACAAACAAACTGATATAGTATTAAGTGCGAAGACTTGAACCATGGACCATAGTCTGGAGAACCTGGTCAATATTCCGGTACCTTAACCCATTGCGTCACTCAGTTGAACCTTGCTGTCTGATTGTACACTGTTAAGAAAAGTGAATGTTTACACAGCTAGAGCCTGGTTCCATGATTTCTTATGGTAAGAATTCTTACTTTATTCTTGTATAATTAAAACCCCACCTACTTTCAGTGATGTTATTGCAGGAGATGCCCTGTGTCCAACAATATGTACTCATCATGTGTACAATGTGTGTTTCTGTTATTTCATCTCTAGTGCTAAACACTACAGTATAGTGATGTACTGAAATTGCTTAAATTACAATTGCATGGATTGTACATAGGAAATTGCATTAGAGTGTAAAGTCTGGAATCAAATAATGCTATATAATAATAATTAACTTTTTCATTCTTGTTTCTGTTTTGTCTAAAAAGTGAATGTCAGCTTTTGACCACGTTGGGTTGAAAATTTTGGTTGACCGAAATCCTGACTAGGGGTGGGCAATATGACACTATTTTATCGTATTGTGACACATTTTTATCGTGATAGGCGATATGGTTTTCTGAGCATAACGAGGATATCGTCACTGCTTAAAGAACACTTAAGAACTGCATGTTTCATTAGAAAGAGTGTAATTAGTCCTGTTTAATTGGAAGTGCAGCAGATTCTGAATAAAAATTGCTTTACCAAGTGTGGGATATTATTTTAGTAGTAGATTAAGAATCTGTTGCTATTGCGGCATTTTGTCTGTGGGGCAAAAATGTACAGTGGGGCAAGAAAGTATTTAGTCAGCCACTGATTGTGCGAGTTTTGCCCGTGTTGCCCAGCGACAGCGCCAAAACATCACTGCTCTAGAGGAGATCTGCATGGAGGAATGGGTCAAAATACCAGCTACAGTGTGTGATAACCTGGTGAAGACTTACAGGAAACATTTGACCTCTGTCATTGCCAACAAAGGTTATGTTACACAGTATTGAGTTGAACTTTTGTTATTGACCAAATACTTATTCTCCGCCATGATTTACAATTAAAACATTTTTTAAAGATTTTTTTTCTCATTTCGTCTCTCATAGTTGAAGTGTACCTATGATGAAAATTACAGACCTCTCTCATCTTTCTAAGTAGGAGAACTTGCACAATCAGTGGCTGACTAAATACTTTTTTGCCCCACTGTAAATGTAGTGTATCGTGAAAATGTCTTTAATTATTGTGATATAATATTTTTTACCATATTGCCCATTCCTAATTCTGATGCTACAACGATAGAAATTAGACAATCATTTCTAAGGCAGCACGTATATGACCATATCGACTACGGTCACCAAGATTCCAGCCTCGGATGCAAAACCGGCAATACAAGCTTATATTAAAAGCCTATGGCAATGACAGTGGGAAATAACAAACTTCAAAAGATAAACCCCAATATAAACCTCAATAAAACAATACATTTCTGCAATAGAACTGACCAAACAACCTGGGAAAGATGCAGAAGGACACTCTACATTGACTCACTGCCATCTTTTAAAGGGAGAACCACTACCAAGCTGTGATGTTTGCTCCACTGAAATAACAAAAAAACATGTCTTCTCAGAATGTAAGAAATATGAAGAGGCCAGAAACAAACAAAAAATACCTGTGGACATAAAATGTGCACCAAGCTCTGAAAATGCCCATAAAACCCTGAAATTATACTAATTAAACTCCAGTTGTGATCCTATTGCAAACAATCATACTCACCCTTCTGCCATGAGCAAGGCAGAACAAAACAAACAACCATTTTCTTATAGTTAACCAATGGCTAGAGTGTATGTGGAGGGTGTTGGTAGAGATAAGAAAGCCTTCAGATCCACCATCTACTTCTCCTACACCATCTACTGGTTAGTTTCCTGATTTGTAGCATGTTATAGCAGAAGTTTGAATAGCTGGGTTTCACTGTACGTGTCAAGCTTGCAAATCATCAGTACCAGAAAGGCTCCGCGCACCAACATCCCAAGTGTGAAACATGGTAGAAAAGGTATCATGGTTTGAGGTTGCGTTGTTGCCTCAGGATCTGGCCAGCTTGCAGAGAACAGTCAGTTCAAAGAATGTACATCACCTAAAGTTTTATATAGAGAAAAGCACAGTTTAACAACAATCCGATCACTGTTCGTTCACTTTAACAATCGAGGTATTAATAATTACAACAAATTATAATGGGTAATAAAAATTTGCATTTTAACTCTGGGTGTAAACAGCTGGTCAAATTAAAAAAAGTTGTAGCGTGTGTATTTTAACGACCATAACTATTTGTCATATGCCTGATGTTTTGTTTACATATTTTGTGTTTAATTTATATTCATGAATATTGGTTTACTTTGCATAAGTAGATACTTGGGTGCTCTCTTCTCTTCCTCGAAGAGACATGAATGGAAAAGTTTGTACTCTGCTCAAAGTGTTTAAAATGATACTGCATTGCCTGTTCTGTAAATTGGTATTTCTGCAAGTGGACTCCTTCCCTCTTGGTTGTGTGCAGCCAGAGAGCTATGCATATATTCCATTGTGTATGTTTATAGTTTGGTTCTCCAGTGTTTGTGATTGTTACTGTGTTTTTTAGCCAAGGTGTTGTATAAAATAGTTTAGGCTTCAGATGCTGTGTAGATTGTAGAGTTCTACTTGTTTCAGCATTATCACAAATTTATGTATCGTTTGCACACAGTTTTCTGAAAATACCCTTTATATTTACATGTGAGCATGGTATTGTCCAGTCAGTGACCGTTTTGGTCAACAACCTGTTTCACAGAACATAATGTTGTTGCTAAACAGCATACCTGTATACTGGATGACATGAGATATTGACCAAGCATTCAGTTAAATCAATAGAAGTATTTATGTAAAGTAAGATTTGGTGTTGTGGAATGGCTAAATCCCAGTGTGAGGTTGGTTGAAGCTCTTCATTAGTTTTGCCAGATCATTTGTTTCTTATTTTTACAGATTCCTTTAGTCATTACCCATGTATGGCAATTTATCACTGTAAAGTTAGTGGCATCACATCACTGTGTTGGAGGGTGTGAATTCGTAAACATACACACACCCCATTTAGACTTGATCTTTTCATGCATCTTGTAGCTGGATTGTATCCTGATATGATTTGAACCACATGCATTTACACTTAATACTCAAACACGTCAGCCAGAGTGCCATCCGGTTGCTATGTCATGTGTAATAATTACATCAGCTCATAACAATGGACCCCTCACTTCCTCTGTTGTTTTATTCGCTAAAGAGGGTTGCTGCATCAAAGATGTTACGTGATCTCTTTAATTTTCTTAAGATGAAACTGAAATGCCACATTTAGAGGTAGTTGAGAAGCAGATGACTGCTAAAAATGATTAAATACAACCTGCTCCTCACTCATGGCCTTAGCAGGTGCTGGTGATGTTCTGTTTTCGTAAGTAGTTTGCTACCAGGTACTCAAGGACTGCCGTTTCCAGCAGCTGGGTCTTACCCCAGAAGCACAGTTTAAACTCACCACTTTCAAAATATCTTTGAGAGGATGTGCAACAATGCCCCCTTTTCCTCCTCCATTTGGACTGACCATGCCAAGCCATGAAAACTGCCCAAGAAGGAAGTACCTACAGTGATTATTTTTAATTGGGCTAAATAATGCCTGATACTCATTCTATATTAGTATTTATACACACACATACCTACTCATTTAAAATGAGTGACTATCAGCATTAATACCACACACACCACACACACAGTGGGGCAAAAAAGTATTTAGTCAGCCACTGATTGTGCAAGTTCTCCCACTTAGAAAGATGAGAGAGGTCTGTCATTTTCATCATAGGTACACTTCAACTATGAGAGACAAAAAATGAAAAAAAAAAATCCAGGAACCTCAAACAGTCAGACTCCCAACTTAACCATGGCCAAGACTAAAAGAGCTGTCGAAGGACACCAGGAAGAAAATTGTAGACCTGCAGCAGGCTGGGAAGACTGAATCTACAATAGGCAAGCAGTGAATAAATCAACTGTGGGAGCAATGGAAGACACACAAGACCATTGATAATCTGCCTCGATCTGGGGCTCCACGCAAGATCTCATCTCGTGGGGTCAAAATGATCATGAGAAAAGTCAGCAAAAATCCCAGAACTACACGGAGGGACCTGATGAATGACCTGCAGAGAGCTGGGACCAAAGTAACAAAGGCTACCATCAGTAACACACTACGCCAAGAGGGACTCAGATCCTGCAGTGCCAGGCATGTCCCCCTGCTTAAGCCCAGTACATGTCCCAGGCCCGTCTGAAGTTTTGCCAGAGAGCATATGGATGATCCAGAAGAGGATTGGGAGAATATCATGTGGTTAGATGAAACCAAAATAGAAACTTTTTGGGAAAAACTCAACTGGATGAAAAAGAAGAATGCTGAGTTGCATCCCAAGAACACCATACCTACTGTGAAGCATGGGGGTGGAAACATCATGCTTTGGGATGTTTTTCTGCAAAGGGGACAGGACGACTGATTTGTGTTAAGGGAAGAATGAACGGGGGGGCCATGTATTGTGAGATTTTAAGCCAAAACCTCCTTCCATCAGTGAGAGCATTGAAGATGGAACGTGGCTGGGTCTTCCAGCATGACAATGATCTCAAACACACCGGTCCGGCAACGAAGGAGTGGCTCCGTAAAAAGCATTTTCAAGGTCCTGCAGTGGCCTAGCCAGTCTCCAGGCCTCAACCCCATAGAAAATTTGTGGAGGGAGTTGAAAGTCTGTGTTGCCCCAAAACATCACTGCTCTGGAGGAGATCTGCATGGAGGAATGGGCCAAAATACCAGCTACAGTGTGTGCAAACCTGGTGAAGACTTGCAGGAAATGTTTGACCTCTAAAAATCCTACAGTGTGATTTACAGTATTTTTTTTTTTTTCTCCATTTTGTCTCTCATAGTTGAAGTGTATCTATGATGAAAATTACAGACCTCTCTCATCTTTCTAAGTAGGAGAACTTTCACAATCAGTGGCTGACTAAATACTTTTTTGCCCCACTACAATCTAGGCTGCCCAAGGTGTTTTGGCCCCCTTTTGAGCCCTGGTTTTCCCACGGTTTCTTGCTTATATAACAATTTGTTTATAAGAGTTTTTTTTCTTGCCACTGTTGTCCTCGACTTGCCAAGTTAGGCTGTGGACTTAAGTAGTTGTAAAGCTGCTTTGAGTCTCAGGGTGGGTATTGGAAAGGACTTTATGATTTGGTATATCGTGATACATTGCGAAGCATATTGCGATAAACCAGAGTTCACTGAAAATATTAAAAACAGCTGAAATAAGTTAGTGTATTAAGTAACTTATTGTTGTATTAAGTCACCTTAATACCTCGCATCACATTGATAATTAATCCCTGTATTGTAGTTTACACCTAATTTCAAATGTGTACTTTTTAATATTTTGAGCTGAAAATCGATGTAGTATTTCACAAAAAATAAATATCGCGATATGTTGCTGTATGTTTGTTTTTTAGCACAGCCCTATTTGAGACTGGATCTTTGTAAAAAGCGCTATACTTGTATAAATACGTTTCACTTAACTTGACGTGTGAGTATTACACTTGTATATTTTGCACTTGTGTTATTGTGTGACACCGGTTTTACTGGCCTGTTGGCCTATTGTTAGTATAAACACATCTGTTTTGATGTAAATTCAGAAGTTTAAATTGCACATGAAAAGGCATGTCAGAAATGTGTAAATATTGGACATTCTTCCTGCTTGGGTGAGGTTTGATGGCTGTGGTGCGTTTTAAATGGAGATGTAATGACTGGTGGCGAAACATCTGGAATAAATGATGACATAGCAAGTGTGTGTGTTTAGCCAGAGCTCTTTTGTTGCTGTGATTACTGATCCTCAGAGTATGCAAGTAGTACAGCGGCTAATGGGAACACCTATAAAAAGCAACGTCTACACTTTTCTATTAAGATGCGTTTGATAAAACACCAGGCACATGCTGGTAATTAAGAGATAACCTCTTATGTCCCGATATCAGAACATAACTGACAAGGTGAAGACAAGGAACCACCCACAGAATGCATTCAGATATGATGACACGTTGTCAATGTATACCTCACGTGTGGAAATGGCAGACATTTTTGCGTTTGTGTGGGTTTTTTTTGCTGACCTTTCCTGGTTCTCAGGATCTGTGTTCATAACAAACTGTCCTAGCTTGGCGACACACAGTCTCCATTCCAAACACCAAACACTGGGGTTGTGTAACTGGATTTCTGTGAGTGTGCCTAAAAAAGCCAGGGCTCGATTATAGACCAGTGACGAGTCATATGCAAAGTAACCCAGAATTATTTCCCCTAGCCGCTTCCTGTTTGCCTGACCCATTGTTGTCATTGTGTCTGTGTGTGTATATGTCTCTGTTTCGGACTGGGAACAGCAGACCCAACAGGAAAAAATTTTATCCACTCACATAATGTCAATACCTCATATCAATGGATGTTCTAAAATTAGTTGACTAAATAAGTATGTAAGCTAGTTCATGTATGTTTCGAGCATTTTGTCACATGTACTGTTTTGCCAGGTTAGTTGTGTTTTTTTGTGTTTTATTTTTATTATTTTTTTTAATTGTGGGAGACAGTTCTGGTCTGCTGTGGGACCTGATGCCTTTGTTTGACGGAAGCCAAAAATGCATAGCAGTGTTTCCTCAAGTATTTTTTTTTTTGTTTTTTTTGTTTTTTTTTTAAGCAGCCACAACCCAACCCAAAAAAGTCTCTGAATACATCAACCAGGTTAGAACAGTCTCTAGTCCAGACATGAGCAAACGCACACAAACATGCACATGAATGACAGACTTTTGCTCCCACCTCTGCTTGTGGATCTGCAGCATTGATTGGCTGATGAGTTAAGTTTGATTTATATATTTTCTTATTATTTATTATATTTTAAGACCTCGGTTGTTAAAGGAGGATGATTGGATGGATGTTAAAGAATGCAGACCTGTATTGTCACGGTATTACTTGTGCACAAGTAGAAACATGGTGGTGGTACGTAGCACCGTGAAACTGTTTACACTATTAATTACACTTAATTTATTTAAAATGTGCTACTGACTAGTGAACGACCAATATGGGTTTTTTAACACATGCCGATATTTAGAGCGCAGGGTGACCGATGACTGATATACAGTATAACACCGATATCTCAATTTTCTCTTTCTTTTTGTTTTTGCAACTGATAAAACTAATAACAATGAGACACCAAATTGCTGAACTTAAGTTAACATTTATTTAAGCTGTAAATGCACTGTCTCTGCGCTCTGACCCATTTATAAAAAAAAAAAAAAGTTTTATTGCCCTTAACTACAACATTTAATACTTGATAACAGTATCACATTCTTTCTGGGGAAAAATGAAATACATAAATACTTGCAAAAAATAAACAATGTTAGAGTAGTGCACATGGTACAAGTTCCAGTTAAAAACAGTGTGTTGTAATGCTGGAATTAGTGTTCATCTTCTCATAAATGGCCCTGCCCTCACTGAATCTCATCGTCTTTGTTTTGAGTCACAGTTTGAGCTGCAAGTTCTAATGCAGAAAACAAAGCCTGTCTGCATTTTCCCCACTACTTTGAATATCGGCCTCATAAGTGCAGATATCGGCTGATGACGACTATTTCAAAAATGGCAGACCAACTAATTGGTCTATCACTACTACTGACCAATGTCGTTGTCATTTTCCTGGCGCTTGTCCCGGCGAATGCGGGGTCCGCCCACAGCCATTCGATGCGACCGAGAATACTCCAGCCGACACTCCGTCTGTCGCCAGAGACCACACTCAAACCAAGCCAATTTTAGTGTAATCAATTAACCTAACTTGCATGTCTTTGGACTCTGGGAGGAAACCGGAGTAACCAGAGTAAACCCACGCAGACACTGGGAGGACATGCAGACTCCACACAAAGGACCCAGGCCGCTCCACCCTGGGATTGAACTCAGGACCTTCTTGCTGTGAGGCTTGGTGGGTAGGCTTGGTTTCCACCGTGCCACCCTACTACTGACCAATGTGGTTTCACTATTTCAGTTTTTATTGTATGTTGTATTTTTTTTTTGACAGATTGTCCTGCCCTATGTTACGTTTTTAGACCTATTTATTTTAGTGTCACTTCTAAAACAAGGTTTTGGTCAGAGTTCTGTTTAAGTTTTCATTTTTATCCAGAGGATGAATTTGATCACTAGTGTCTAAATGTTTGACACATTGCGTTACTTTCTGCAAAGTAAGAAATGGAGAGAAACGAATAGTTGTGTATCTGATAACAGTTCTGCTAGGAGTAGTGTATCAGTGCAGGTCTGGGTGGTTGGGCTTTTTGCAAACGTTTCCTCGGATTGTGCAGTGTTGAGGTTATGAGATAAAATTCCTGTTTTGTTTGTGTAGCGTTTTCAGTAGTACTGATATTGAATTCTATTCTGTACGAGCAGCAGGAACCATACTATATGATATGAGAGAAACACTGGACAGGAACACAAGCAACTACTCATGAGACAAGCATTTCTCTCTCTCTCTCTCTCTCTCTCTCACACACAAGCTGAGTAAGAAGCAGAGCCTGAGAGCGGCCATGACACTTTATAGTGTGGTCACTCTCTCTCTTTGTGTTTTTTTTTGTTTGTTTGTTTGTTCCCCCCCTTACTCTGTTTTGTCTCTCTGTTTGTTAATTTTTTTTATGCCTGTCTAATTCTCGGTGATTTGCTCTGTTTACATACAGCCAAAGCCCTCAGTGTTTTAATTACAGTAATGGCAGAACTTCAATCCTGGTCTGTTTGCATAAATTGAATGTACAAATGCCTATTCTGGTGTATGAATATACCTCACACACTAGCCCACCATTGTGATGACCCGGGTTTGAGTTGCAGTCCAAACTGGGTCCCGTACAGACATGTCTGGATGTGTCTGAGGGTCTAATCAAACTAAGCAATCTATACCATGTGGTTTATTTAACTACTGTGATGGCTCCATACCAGCCTGGGTGTGGTACGCTGAACTGTGCTTAGGTACACTTGAAGACTCGGGCACAGTACGCATATAACTGTGCCTGAGCACGGAACACAGTGAGTAGCCGATAATCACTGTGTTACATAATCAGTAAATCTATAAGGTGTATGAGAGGGCTGTGTCAGCACACCCAAAATTACTCAAAAAAAATCCACAAAGTAAGCACCTTTCTCAACCGCAAAAGTAGCATTGTGATGATGTAAGCATTGGGTTTAAAACGCGTTTTAAATAAATTGAACTTCGATTCCAGTTGTTGCTCCTTACCAATGCTTCAAATACCCGACTGCTCTTAGAGCAAAAGCATGTCTGTAGTAAGAAGGCATCTAACTGTCAGAATCAGTATCACGTATGTCATCACAGGTTTTTTTTGATGGACTCTCAAAAGTTTGGCTCCATTTTGAGCGTCCATCAAAACAACACTGTGATGACATGCGTGATTACATGACACGTGTGGAAAGTTGGTCTCTTTTAAAGGAGGTTGCAGCTAAAACATGGCAAAACATCTAAAGCACCAGCATGAAATTGAGCTTCATCAGTGTACTGTGGTCAACTGACTGTGGTCTCCTAGCCTGAATTCTGTGTTAGCTGGATGAGTCTGAAATGCTTGACGTGAACAAAGCTTAATGTTTTAATGTCCTAAAACAATAACCTAGGAAAAAACCCAAACTTCTCTCACTTATTATTGGTCGTAAGTACTCTCTACTGCTGAAGTGACGAACCTGTGATCCAAAAGGAAAGTAATCATTTTTTAATAACCTTTTTTCTTCTGATATTATCTTATTATAAGGCTATCAAACACTTTATGGAGACTCAGTATATACTCAAGAAAACTTATTTGAGTATTTAATACACACTGCCTGGCCAAGAAAAAGGTCACACACTTTAATATTTGGTTGGAGCACCTTTAGCTTTGATTATGGAATGCATTCGCTGTGGCATCGTTTCCACAAGCTTCTGCAGTGTCACAACATTTATTTCTGTCCAGAGTGGCATTCATTCTTCCCCCAAGATCTTGTATTGATGATGGGAGATTTGTTCCACTGCACAAAGTCTCCTCCAGCACATCCCAAAGATTCTCAATGGGGTTCAGCTCTGGACTCTGTGGTGGCCAATCCATGTGTGAAGATGATGTCTCATGCTCCCTGAACCACTATTTCACAATCTGACCCTTCTGAAACAGATGAACATCTTTTCCACGACCACAGGATGTCTTTTGACATGGTTGTTTAACAAATGAGAAGCTCCTCACTGCATCAGTTAGGGTTAAAGAACTTGTTGGTAGCTGAACCATAATCACCAATGCAGGAATTATCCAATGGGAGGCTCTTTTTTAACTGTAACTGTTTGCTTAGTTAAATCCAGGTGGTGACCACTTTTTTTGGCCAGGCAGGAACTTTGTCACACGTTTGAGATTATTAGTTCGTTGCAAAGTAGAAATCCGATTATTGCCTGAGTCATGTAAACTTGGAGGTTTCCCATTTATCTGATTACTCGAGTGCATGTAAACTCCTTGGATTGGATTACTGACAAAATCTGATTTTGTTATCAGTTATCCGATTAAGTGCATGTAAACATACTCATTGGAACCGAAACTTGGAATTGATACGAATTGGAATCGATGAGCAGAATCGGAATTGATCAAATGCAAATGATACCCAAATTTAGTGAGCGTGCTTGGACCCAGAACGTTTAGGTCCAATGTGAGCTCAGGCCAGAGGAAGAGTGGGGAGTAGGGACAATCATGTCTTGGCACGGGACAAGGCAACCAGGCATGGTGTGAGCACGCCTTAAGAGAGGGGAGAGCAGTTGTGGGATCATCCCTAGCACTGAATCCACTCTGCATTATCTGAAATAGGTGCTGGTCCCCCGTTACTCTGACCAAGAAAAGAAGGGTTAAATAGTGAAAAGATGTGCATACTTTGAAGTGGATCATGGGGTATAAGGCTGCGTACTTTGGTTCATCTTGTTTTGTGTAGGCAGTTTGTGTAAAAGCCCAAAAGCTCTAATTCACTTACATTGTAGTTGTGTGACATAACTTACTGTAGGGATGCATTATGTCCTTTTATCCACTTATTTTTTTAATGGAGTGACTCATGTGCTGGTAAAATTCGCTTCTTTTGTCTAAGGTTATTCTGTTGCTGGACCTCTGGGTGCATCACTAATTGTAATATAACAGAACACAGTCAGGACTGTTTTTTGTATATTGATTTCTAGTAAGGAATTTAGACACTGTATCTTGTTTTCCACTGGTGACACGATGGTGCAAGTGGTTAATGCTGTCACCTAGGCAGTGTACTGTGATTTTCAGCTCAAAATATTTTTTTTAAGGAAGAAAAAACATTTTTTGGGGTGTAAACTGCGATCTCCGCTCCTGTAGATGGCGCAGTACAGTGTTTTGGCTCAGATTGTTTGCTGAATTATTGATGTGATGTGATGTATTAGGGCGACTCAGATACACCATAACTTGTATTTCAGCTGTTTTAATATTTTCAGTGAACTCTGTGGGATATCGCAATGTATAGTGACCCACATGTCGTAATGCGTATCGTATCGTGAAGCCCTTTCCAGTTCCTGCCCCTACTGTTACCTCACAGCTCCAGATCATCCAGTATAGGCCTCCGTCATCACTCTCTCATTCTGACTTCTTTGATTTGCTTTCTCTGTCTGTCTCACACACTTTCTGTCTGTCTTTCATCTTTCATTCTTTTGTTTATTTTTACTGTTTATCCCCTCATCTCTCGTTCTGTCTCACACTTGCGCACACCATAATTAACCACACCTTGAGTAATCACTAGAGCTTCATCGATCGATCGGACAGTTTTCAGCTGTGACCAGTGATGGCCAATCAGTCTCATTCTGTACCAGTCACATTTGGCTTACACTTGTGGACAAACACAGCCACGCACATGAACAGCACAGGGCTTTGAATAACGTGAATTCAGAATTGAGGTCATGTGTGTAAGGAGATTTAAACTTAAACACTTGATGCTCAGCAGCTCACGTGTTTGTTTCTCCGTCCCAACGTTCATTGTGCTGCTTGAATGTCTGTTTGTATTTGGGTCCTTGTGCACCTGTGATCTGTTTTGTGTGTGTGTGTGTGTGTGTGTGTGTGTGTGTGTGTGTGTGTATTTTTATTAGTTAATAAAAGCTCACAGTGTGTGTTTGTGTTGTACCACTTTATTTAGTGTAAGTGTGTGTGTTCAGTGCATTCAGTGGCTTACAATACTGATGTATGACTTGGTTGGTGTACGCTATGAAAAACTGCGACCTGAGGTGGGTGAGTTGTAATTCAGCATCTTGGCTTGCACTTGTACCCTTACACTAACTGGTAAGAGGCTCTTATCAAGTACAATTTAAGCAAGTTTGCAGTGATTTATATTTCGTGGCCAATGCCACAAAGATGAAGCTAGTGAGAGAATCAAGCCAGGTACAAGCCAGCAGCTCCTGCTTTCTTTAGCTATTCTTCTGTATGCTGTCATTTCTAATGCTTTGACTGAAAGAAAATCATCATCGGCCGGCCATATATTTAAAAAATCGGAAATCAGAATCGGCCAAGAAAATTACAATTGGTGCATCTCTAGTGATTACATTTCCATAAGCTTTTATTGTCTGTTTTCTTCCAGCTTGACCTCATCTTTGTCCAAGTCTATCTACACTTTCTTTTCTTTCCTCCTTTATTAAATGCACCTCTCTCTTCCACTCTCCATCTCCCTTGATCCCTATTTTGTCCCTTGTTTATGTTCTTTGTCCTTCAGTCCCCCTCCCACATGTCTGTAGAAGCGCAGTCTGATTGATGTGCAGGCTGTGGTTTGTTTGCTGCTATCAGCAGGTTGCTCTAATCAGAGCAATTTACTTCCTGCTTTTAACCAGTGGATTTATCCTTACGTTATCCACAGGACTCATTATGGAGGAAAGCTTTGCTGTTTTAGTCACAACATAATTTGGCCAGGTATTGAGGTGTGAAACTGTTACAGAGTGCTTTTATATTTGCCATTTACAAATGCTAGAAAGGCTTCATGGGTTTCTTAGGCCAGGTTCACACAGCAGGTAAAAATGGTTCAAACAAATATGGTCATTAACCTGTTCTTTTCCGTGTGGAACCTATCCAACAGTAGAATAAACAGGCCATGATCCTGAACCAAGCTGCATGAACACAAGGATATGAGGTGCCTTTTGTACAAAACGGTTCTAGGTGCAAGTGCTTTTTACTTTTCACTTTCAACCCATCACTCACTAAATTAGATGAGATTTTTCAACACTTTAATTAAGCAATAATGCCCGAGAGGGAGTGCTTTAACGTGAGATATTGGCACGGAGATCAGAACACTCGTGCCAATATCTCACGTTAAAGCATGACCTTGAGTGTATTATTGCGTTTATGCCACAGTTCCGCCATCTGCTCGCCATTTGTTGTTAGATTTTAAGATAAAGAGGACACAAACGATTTGTTTCAGCCTTCCACGAGGTAAAATGGTTCCATTCTATTGTTACTTTAAAGTAGTGACTTCGTCTTGCTTTCCAGTGCTTCCAAATCCAAGGTGGCTCAGGTTGGTCATTTAATAGATTCATTTTCCAAATTTAAATCGTTTTCAAAACCAATATATATTTTATAAACTGATTATAGCTTATAACATTATAACTTGGCTGATTTTTAGGGTGGGCATCATTGCTAGGTTATGTGTGTGTGCCACGGAGTAATACTTATAGAGCGTCGGTCAGAGTGCCGTTATCGTCAGTCATCTCTCAGCCAATCAGATTGCGGGGTCAGAACTAACTGTGGTATAATATACAATATGCTTTCTACTTAATGATTTTGGCCAACTGTCGGTTAACCTAAGTGTTGATGTGTCGTTGGCTTTGCTATGATACAGTATAGACTATATTAAGCTTCTCACTTCATGATGCATTTAACTTTATGATGGATTTGTCAGAACATATTCCCTTCGTAAATCGAGCACCTGTACAATACAACTCCATTAATGCATATAATGTCTTGTCCTGGTGGATTTTCTGGGGGTCTGGAATGGATATATTCAGTTTATATTATTGGGAAAAATCTGCTCGGTAACGACGAGAACTGGGGTACCACTGTATATAATTTTCCGTACAGGACACAAATCGGTATGCCACATGAAACAGTTCAGGTCATTGTTGGAAAAACAAACAGATCTGAAGAAAGAAATCTTATTGTGCCACTGTTAGCAGCAGTATGACCGTAGCTTGTACTTCTTACAAGCTATGTGAATTTTTCACTTTTTGAAAGTAGTCGTTCTTGCCCTTGGCTTGATCATAAGTGTGAAATATATGACACTGAATTTCATTATGAGCTAAAAGCAAGTTTCATCTCTGCAACAGCTAATATATTCCACCTGGAAAACTCCTCACAGTGGCACACTTCACAGGCATTCACACCTGTCATCTTGTTATTACAGTCCATAAAGTCCCAACAGGCAAGCACCATTTGAACTTCACAAACACCAAGAGGTGGATGGGAGAGAACGAAGCTGTGTGAGATCATATTGGAAGTGATGCGTTTATACCAGCAGGGCTTTTAATAGTCCTGAATTGAGCCGAATTCCGTCTGTTGTTTATGAAAGCCGCTACTGGTCATGGAACATGCATATAAGTTTCCCACTTACCCACAGCCTCATTACAGACTGTAGGGAGTTTGTGTCGTGTTCTCACCCTCTGTGTTCATTTCATTTCAGACCGCTTTGGGTATAGAGCCCAGTTTAATACAGAGCAAAAATCCAGTGGTAACAAGCTTCCCTTTGGCCTGATCTGAGAGTGTGTGTGTGTGTGGTAATTAGGTTCAGGTCACCATGGTTTCAGTCGGCTTAGTTACAGCTGGCTCCTCCTACAGTGAGACCTCAACAGCTACCCAAATAATCAGCTCCGACACACAGCAGCCCCGTGATGTGGGCCACTGGGACACATGCTTGCCCTAGAGGAGAACACATACCAGACATTTACTCTCTGTCTCTCTCACGTGTGCACGCACACACACACACACACCTACGTTTGTCTTACTATCCTTGTGAGGACTTTTCATTGACGTGAATGACAATGATGGACTACAGCAGCCAATTAATACTTTTTGGCCAATTAAGTCTTTTGGTCTTTTAAGTAAAAGTTGCCATTTTTGTAAAAAAGCATTTAAAGAAGTGAGGACCAGAAAAACAGTCCTCACTAGACAAAATTCCAGATTTTCCTATCAATGTAGTAAAGTTTGGGGTTGGTCCTGGTCCACAAGTATAGACATATATGCATCTCTCAAACATACATGCATCTCTCTCTCTCTCTCTCTCTCTCTCTCTCTCTCTCCTCTCTCTCTCTCTCTCTCTCTCTCTCTCATTTTCATATATATGAAAGCCATTTTTCAAATATAGCCATAAAAAGTTTGCCTTTTTGGCCACGATGCAAAACGTTATGTTTGGAGTAAAAGCAACACCGCTCATCACCCTGAACGCACCATCCCCACTGTCAAACATGGTGGTGGCAGCATCATGGCTTGGCCGCTTTTTCGCAGGGACATGGGAAGATGGTTTTAAAATTGAGGGGAAGATGGATGGAGCCAAATTCAGGACCATTCGGAAGAAAAACCTGTTGCCGTCTGCAAAAGACCTGAGACTGGGACGGATAGATTACTCTCCAAAAAGACAATGATCCAAAAACATAAAGGCAAAATCTCAATGGAAGTGGTTCACAAAATAAACGTATCCAGGTGTTTAGAATGGCCAGTCAAAGTCCAGACCGAATTCCATTCGAGAAACGTGGAAGGATTGGATAGAAGAGAACTTGTGCCGTTCACAGCCCACAATGAAGCGGAAAGACCGTCGCGAGAGACCGATGCCCTGAGATCTCCATACGACAACATACCTCACTGAATTTTATACTAATCGAGGCAAAATTGATAGAGCATACCCCAAGCTGTATTCGCAGAGGCAAAAGGTGGTGCTACAAAGTATAACGCAAGGGGGCCGAATTAATTTTGCAGCCCCACTTTCAGTTTTTATTAAAAAAAAAAAAAAAAAGCTTAAAATATCCAATAACTTTCGTCACTTAACGACGTGGCCCACTTGTTTTGATTCTTCCAAAAAAAATAAATTTCATATTTCTTAGGCACTCTATATTTGTAAATATATATAGATATATATATATCTATTATATTATATATATTAGATATATATAAATATATATAATATATTGGGTGTGTGTGTGTGTAAAACCATGCCCCCTTTAAGGGAAACCCTTTCCAGGTTGATTTCCCTGTAAAGCGGATTTGAGAGATGCCAATGTGCAAGGGTACTTGAAAAGTCTGAAGATATAAAAATTGTGGTTCGTTTAACACTTTTTTGTTTACTTCATATTAAGTAGTAAGTATTTAATTAATGTAGAAACATAATAAAAAATAAAGAAAAAATTGAAATGAAGTCCAAGGTGGTCTAAACACCTGGTAAGCTAACCGGAATCTAACTTTATGGGGCTTTTCTCTATAGGGACTTTTTTCAATTAAATGGGCTACACCAACCATCTTAACCTTAACCTCAAACCACCTAAATCAAATTGATTGACTCCTGTGACGTCAAAAGAAAGTTTTTCTGTAGAAAAGCAGGAATTCCTGTGGGCACTAGCGAAAATGTTCCCACAATGTTCAAAAATGTCAGATCTTTCTATCTTGTGGGACACATGGTTACGTCCAAACACACGTCGTGGTAAACATCTGTTTATGGGGAAATTTGCATTAGATTAGTGATACTGTATTTCGTAAAACCTGTTGCCTTGCGCACAAGGTGCTAGGTATTGACAACGGAACATAAGTTCCAGGGTTTAAATCCCACCTCTGCCAAGCTGCCACTGTTGGGTCCAGGTGGGGATTTTCTGTCACATAATGATTACTGTAGCTAATTAATGCTACACCTAGATCTAACCCTAACGTTAACCTCAGTAACCTACAGCAAATCTTTTGGCTTCTGTGGTTTTTCAAAAGAAAGTTGCAGTTCCTGTTTAAAAAAAAAAAGGGAATTGGCTCCCATGGGGACCAGCAAGATGTCCCCGCTGTGCCAAAAATGTCAGTCTTTCTATACATGTGGAGACACTTGGTCCCCACAGTGTACTATAAACATGTCCACACACACACAGCCTCTGGCATATAAAGAGACAGACAAACAGAATAATTATACACAGATACAGCCACACATTTAATCTTCCTAGCACACTGTAGCTCTAGCATACTTATTTTTCCTTCCCCCTACTTGTTACACTTTTTATATTTTTCTCTCTTTCTTATTCTCTTCAGAAAACAATACCTAGCTGTAGGCAGTAAATAGCTCGAGGCTTGGAACTGAAACACACCCTCTTTTCCACTTTTGGGGAATGGTGCAAGAATTAAAAGAAGCGCACACGTCACCGTTTTTGCAAAGCTACTCGGGACCAAATTCACCCCACACTAGGGCTGAACTATATGTATAAACGGTCATTATTCTGATATTGTGCTGTCAATTAAAAAAAAAATTTAAAATATTCTTTTTGTGTGTCAAGGTGTAGTTTTGCTTGGATTAGTCGGCGTGTGAGTTGGTAATATGAGGTGTATGGCGGTTAAGTGGTTGCTCTTTGCCAAGTTTGAGCACTGCCGCTACATCAAAAGGCACCAGCTGTAGTTAACACATTCAGATTTAATTGGAACTTCAGAGTCAAAAATATATAGCCTGCCCTCATCAAAGTATCATGCATGTTTTTATTAGTTGTGAAAGGTTCTTGCAAGTATTCAAGGATGAAATAAATCCTGCTCTTAGGAGAAAAAGCAAGAGAGAGAGAGAGAGAGAGAGAGAGACGCAAACTACTAACTCCTCAGTACTGTATATAAATGCCATTGGTTATTATGTACAACTGACATGATTTACACAATATGAAGTAATTCAGGAGACATTTAAAAGACATTCTAGCATTCTGAACGAGTCACTTTAAGAACCATTGAAGTTCAGCCTGCTGCAGGGCAGCATCATGTATTTGCTTACACTTTCATTGTGTATGAGTTTTGTATTTAATTGAAAACTTGTTGTAGTGTCTTTTAGCCTTACTAAGAGTTTTCCATTCCATTGAACATTTAACATACATTCTTCCCATTCCACCACACTCTTGTTAATACAGCAGTGATGTCATTAAGTTACTAAGCCAAGTTTTGTTTCATTAATATACACACTTGGCTAAGACTGCCTTCAAATGATGGGCACAAACTGTACCTCTATAGGGAGCAGGCACACTTTACCTCAAGCAGTGTGCACGGATGGGATGCTGTGTATCTGTAGCTTAAATTCAGTCAGATTCAAATGCCGTGCAGTTCACTTCTGACTTCTAACAATTCTGCAGTGTTACGTGTCAAGAAGTGCCTCACTTTCTGCATATTTCATGTGTAATTGGGCACGAAATGAAAATTTGAAATTGCAAGTTGCCACTGCAGCCACATACACTGCTGTTTGTCATTACATGCTCAGCCTTGTTTGAAGGAGTTTGATACTTTGGCTAAGGCTCTTTTTGACTGCAAGGCTTTGGTCTATGGATACGTGTGTTTGTGGAATGTTCACCTTTTTAAACTGTTTTGAATTCTGGTTATAAACATCAGCTTTCGCTGCTCCAGCTTCATGATGGCCTGAACGTTACCCGGCTGATCCCCTTGCACATTATGAAGCAGTAAAGTGGAGCAAAGTGGAATGTATGGAAAAAGGATCTACATGTTGAAAACTGGTGGTATTTATCCCAGTGTGGGTTAAAACTCCTCTGGAAAAACCAACTAATAAACAGAATTTAGCTTCTTTAAATGATGTAATTGGTACATTTGTCGTCTTGACCAAACAAAGCTTATTTAACAGGAATACACATGCTGCCTGTTTCCCCAGATGTTAGTTTAATAAAGGTTTTATAAGGTCAAGAAATACTGTGGGATAAATGGTATAGCCAGATCTCTAATGGTAGACAATTCCACCATCGCGCTGTGGAAGGGTGTACGATATTGACAAAAATATCTCTATGTTCTGGGATTTTATTGATAACGATAATTGGATGATACTTTGTGGTGAGTATCTTGCTGTTTGATGCCTAGCAATTAAATCTTGTCTGTATTTTGTCTCTTGGTGCAGTTGTTCACTCATTTTTAACGTCAGTTGTACGCTGCATGCACTCAGTGTTCAGTAGTCTATCCTACCCGGCGCAGTGAATACATGAACTCTTAAGGCGTGTTTGTTGTTTTTTGCAAAGTGAGTGACATACTCTGTCAGCTCGCACATCCTTAAAACTAGAGATGGGCCTATTTTGATCCTATATTGGCATCGGTTCCGATATTGATGGCATTCACTCATCAGATATAGGATGGACCGGTCCATCCACTTACCGATCCATTATCCATTCCACGTCTTAACATCAGCACACGACAACTTCAGTCTGCAACTGATTGACAAATATTAGCTGTTGGTTAAACTAAAAAAAGCACAGAGTAATAAAAAAACAGATTATCTCCGCATAGAAATGATTTTAATTAAAAGTGAAAAATAAATATTGCATGTATATTGCACACCTGTACTGCCCAACCCTAATGAACATTATGATAATTTCTTTAATGCTTAGTGAGGGCATGCCTTGTTAGCAAAAGCAGTAAAAATCAGAAAGGATTTAAGAAACAGACAGATGTATTGTTCTGAGGAACCCAAACCTATCTACCTTCAATGGAGCTAATTAAAAATTCTGAAGGATTTTAAATCCCAGGTGTGACGTTTGGTTTCTTTTCTCACACCGTCATCTGCTGTAAGGATTTTAAACAGCAGTCTACACTGCGGAGGCTGGGAGAATACTAATGTTCTGGCCTTGAGATGGAGCGGTGTTAACCATCAGTCAAGACCACAGCCGTCCTCAAGACTTTTCCTTGCATCAGATTTCGTGACATAAATCATGGCATTTCAATTCACAACATCTGGCATACTATTACTGGTGCAAAATTACAGGGTGTTGTAGAGCAGGGATGGGAGTTTTACAATTTGTAATATATGAATAGTATTTAAGTGTACAAACAAAACATACTTTGTGTTGTTAATAATTAGGACCGAAAGCATGAACTATTTATTTATCCATGCGCATGAACTTTTGTCTCCAAGTAGTAAAGCATGGGACTTGCAGTAAGATGTTGACTGCATGAATCTCTATGATACTGGTATTTCCTGACTACCAAACGTGGTGCGCCTGCACCCATCTTTGGTGAAGACAGTATTTAAGTATACAACCAAAACATACTTTGTGTTGTTAATAATTAGGACCGAACGCATGAACCATTTATTTATCTATGCGCATGAACTTGTCTCCAAGTAGTAAAGCATGAGAAAGATTTCATTGCTTGTGCTTTCTTCCGTTATCCAATGAAATATTTAGCTTGTACAGTGCTTTGTGGTGGTGTTAACATTGTAACAACAAAATGCATCAGATTCAAAATGTGTAACTGTGTGGCTAGAAGTGTCAGGGGTACTTGTTCCGCACTTACGGTCCCAATAAAATTTCACTTCAGCCCAGAATGAAATTTTTCATGAACTTGCATCTCCTGAAGCTTTAAATTATGAATTGCCACTGAAAGCAAGAGGGTGCATTTTGGACTGCTCTGAGAGAACTCTCTAAAAGAAATTTTATTTTGAACAATCTTCACGTCTGTTAATGGTACTATACAAAGAGTACTTTCTTCCCTGGCGTTGCGTGAAAGCTTTTTAAGACTCGTGTCCGATGTGCGTAATTCCTTTGAATGCTTTGCTAAACCACTGACGCTCTGAGGCTAAAAAGATCCAAGGGGGGTTATTTTGTGAAGACCTCTGCAGATCTTTTGTCCACATACAAGTCTAATATTCAGAGAAGTGTATATAACTGAAATACCATGTGAAATCAGGGTTTTTCTGGCACAAAATGAGACAGAGGTGATACCATATTGGTCATACGCACACATACAAGTGTATCATGCATTCAACTGACCCAAGCAATATATTATAGCAGGTTAAGGAGTTGAATTTAGGGCTGCAACAACAAGTCGATAATAATCGATTATTAAAAGTGTCGACAACGAATTTCATTATCGATTCGTTGTCGCATGATTTATGTTTCCCTCGTCTTATCATATCCACTTGCGTTACTTGCGGCACTTCGTCAACACTGGGGAAAAAAAGCACGAGCGATGGAACAAACGCGGAATCTTCAAAACAAGTTCGCCTTAAGAATTAAATAAATTCTACAAATGAAACATGACCGACGCAGAGAAGAAGGTTTGGCTTAAGACCTCAAAAGTGTCGGAGCACTTCACGCTTCACACAACAAAAAATGTGTAACATGCAAGCTTTGCAAAAGTGATCTGACCTGGCACGGGAGCACCCCGGTGCTGATAGAACCCTCGAAACGGAAACAGGGAGTCACCGATGAGGATGGAGGGAGCTCATCAACAGCGTAAGTCACCACAATATCCCGAGTTTGTTCCGTTTTGAAGTGAGGAAACGTAACGGCGCACTCACACTATGCAAACGGACACAGCACGGTTGATGCTGTTTTTCTGCTTGTTAGCTGGATAATGACAGTGATGGAGTTAGCAGAGACAGATATCCTATGTTGGCCAGGCTAGACAAGTCCTATTTATGCATTCCTGGTACTTCAGCATTGTCTGAGCATTTATCGTCTGTGGCAGGAAATATAGTCTCTAAAAAGAGAGCCAGCTTTAGCCAGGAGCATGTTGACATGATAACATTTTTGGCTTGC